>JALLBA010000628.1:0-17173 GCA_036939675.1 Cyclostephanos invisitatus
ACAATGTAACCCTGGTCATTTTCTCTGGTAATGATATCGCAAAAGATGAACAAACAATTGACTCTACTAAAGATACTGTCTGCCTGGCCATTTTCTCCGCTAGTGGAATAAGCCGAGTTAAGACTCAAATGGGAATTGCTGGAGATTCTTTTATTTGCACGATTGATAAACGATTGAATTCAGGATATGAGCATAAGTCGACTACTAGGTACAAAAGTTCCCAGAATAGGATGAAAATCTTATATGGCACGATCGACGGATTGGTGAACGTTGGATCTGTCTTTGGGTTATTGACCATCGTTCCGCCGATCACCATCTTGGAATTTGTCGCGCCGGCCTCGGCAATGCCAACGACGTCATAGACAGGCGACTGGAACAGCGGATGCATTTCGCATCCCACCCCAGTGCCGCCGCCACCTGCGCCACCGCCACTTCCCGAAGACGATTCTCCCGTGCAGCGAACTCCTTCGTAAATTGAACCACTAGGACTGAACCTGATCCAGATGGCACACGGGATATTAATTACAATATCATGCGAATTTATATGGAGTTCTATTTTTGGTCGTTGTATCGCGAGACATGAAATTACTGACTACATCACATGAGAATTAATGATAACTAACACAGCGTTGGTCCAAAATGCGCCGGGGTTAATCTCTTTTAGACTTTTTTGTATTCGTGGTTATCCGCCTCCTTGACATGGATCGGTAAAAGAGGAGGCACGAACAACCTACAATGATCATTGCCAAATGAAATGCGGCCACTTTCCTAATGTACGGCCACATGTGACCATTGATGCACTCGGTCACATTGTGCACGTCCTTCTCTGACATGTTCGATGCGACGTCCATTTTCCGGACAATAGAGAGAACCACATCGCCGGATGCATCGTGCACGCGGACCCGAAACGTACGCGTCGACCAATCGATATCGATCGAGCCGAAGTTCCGTCCGGTATAGTAGGGCGGGGAATCGACGTCCCTCGCGTTCCCGCCCGATGCGCGATGCGCCGTATACGCATTCAATATCGGCGAGCAGAGCATGCCGTAGAACGGCCCATCGCACGAATGCGTGAGTCCGCTCGACGTCACCTCGACGATTTCCACGCCATCCGTCGTCGTCATCGAGGCGGTGGCCTTCGTGGACGATATTTCCGCGTGGTGGACGTCGCCCGATAATATTATCAGACCCGGAACGTTATTCAGCAAATTCAACAGGCGTTTCCTCTCCCTCGGGAAATGACCCCACGACTCGATGACGGGATTTGTCGTCAATACCTGTATCGAGCTAACGATCACGTGCATCGATGCATCGCTGTTATTCAATTGCCCCTCCAACCACGTCCATTGGTCTTCGCCCAGGAGATTGCCTCCGCCCTCGGGACACCACCACCACGACGACGACGACGACGACGACGACGACGACGACGGCGACGGCGACGACGTGCCACGAGAATACGACGACATTAGAGAAGGCAGGTCGAGACACGCGGTAATCCAACGCGTCGCGCACGATACCAGCGATCCGTACGGCACGAACGCATTCGACGCGAGGCTGGGTATGCAGTGCCCCTCGCGATGCCATCGCGTATCGAGGAATATCACCCTGGCTGCGCCCCCCCCTTCGTTGACGCCGTCGCCGATATGGCGATATTCCATCGACGAATACACCCCCGATCGATCGTACCGTCCCGATTCACGCGTCACGTTCAGGAATTCCAAGTACGCATCCCTCCTCGCTCCCTTATCGGGCATTTCGACCCCCCGATCGTTCCCGCCGTAATCGTGATCGTCCCACGTGCCGTGCGCACCGCTGGCGGCGATGGCATCACCGCCATTCCCTCCGTCGCGCATCATCATGTTGCGTAGGAAACGAGCGTATCCCATCCCCTCGTCGTCGTGCATGCGTCGATACTCGTTCCGTAAAACGTCCACGGCGGCATCGCCCTTGATCTCCTCGGGGGAGTATACGGCATCTCCCGTCCATAGGAAGATCTGCGGTCTCGTCCTCGCGTATATGACGTCCCATATCGTGTCGGACGACGCGATCCGGACGGTCGAGGAGGGAGGGAGGGGGGACGACGACGACGATGGATCGTCGTCGTCGGACGTGGTCGCAGCACCGCTCGAAGACGACGACGACGACGACGACGACGACGACGACGACGCGCGAGTGCGGCGTCGCTCCTTGTCGTATGCGCCGCGGGAATGACACGATCCGAAGGCGATGCGATGGAGCGCGACGTCATGATGGACGATATCGGGCATCGTCGGCGCTGATGATGATGCGACGTCGTCGTTGTATCGCCGTCGCCTCAACCCAGTTGGTGAAGGGGACGATGACGGGAAAAAAATCCTGGTTTCGATTCACTCGAATACGAATTCCTATGTATGACTGTACATGTGGGACGTCGTGTGACCTCTAGTTCGTCGGCATCTCCTGTTACTTTTGCATCCTCCATTGCCTCACTTTTCTGAAGGCAGCCGAGAACCCAATATCCAAAAATTTTCGGGAGGACGCGGGGATTAAGAAGTCTTGCGGTGTATTCATCATCGACGCGCATGAAGCGAGTATCCATCCTCCTGGCGCTGGCCACGAAGTGCGTCCCCCTCGTCATCGGATTCGCATCCACTGTCGTCGTACCACATCGTCGTGGCATGATACGTGGTCGGCATCCCTCGTCGTCATCGTCGTTGCTGCACGCGACGGCGAGCGAGGGAGGGATCGCCGCAATGAATGATATCGCATCGCGACTACTGAGAACGTGCGACGAGTACGGTCGGGTAGGTTCGAGGCTGACAGAATATCAGCGGGGGGTGATCGACGAGCTGGCCGATTCCCTCGTTCCCTATTCCGATGTCGCCCCGGCGGAATCCGACATTCGCCTTCGCGGTCGACACGATTTGATATACAGCGCCTCCCCCGGTCCGTCGTCGGGCGCATTGGGACCGCTCGTCGGTATCGTCAGCCAATCTTTCGTGGACGAGGTAAGACACTTCCTGTTCTTCATAAATATGTGGATGCTTACGCCATTCTTAGCCTCTTTCCCCCCCCAACGCTTGCTGGAAAAATCAAGGTGAGATATATCAACCGCGTCGAGCTGTTCGGTGGGCTGGTCAAAATCGAGCTTTATGCCGATAGGAAGGCATTGAGCGAAAGTAAAGTACGCGTTAAATTCAACGAAACCGCATTTTATTTACTCGGGATCGAGGTAAGGCGAGGAGAGGCGAGGGGTTCAGGCGTTTGGGATTACGTCTTTTCGGGATTTGTTACCGTAGAGGGCGAGAGAATTCTACTCAGGGTCATGAAGACGCCGAGTACATTTGTAATCGCACAGAGACCTGGAAATGGTAGTTGATGATTCTGCCATGATGAAGCTGTGACATTCCATCATGCTTTCGTTAATGGAAAAATATGTGCAGACGATAATCATCAACCTCCCTTTTCGATGACAATCTTCACGCTTGATAATAACTGGTTCCATCCTTTGGGATTTGTTTCCTTCAAGCCCGAACATATACCCATGGCCTGAGCTAATTCCATGTCAAGCCTTTGGACGCCATAGAGAATCGAGTGCATCAACCCATCCATAACGCTTTTCCTGCACTTCTGGTCTCTGTGATCGGCGTGACTATAGAAAAGGTTGATGAGCGCACCCAAACCATTTTCATCCAGCATCGGATCGATGACGTCCATACTTCGTTCCCTCTCGGCCGCCTCTGCTAGCCACTCAAACACTTCGATACTATTCGCATTGCCAGCATTCGTTGCTGACTGGCGAGGCTTCGGAGCAGATGCAGCCTTTCCAATCCCAAGAACGTGGGCCACGCAATCCATGGAGTTGGACAGTGTGAAACTTCTTCCGTGCAGCTGCGCAAGCACTGTTTTTGCAACCGATGAACATTGTTTGTTCTTAAGTTGCTTCAACGTCTCAATCATGATGGTCTTCCACGAAAGCTGCGACACAAGCTCCCCGCCCATAGCTACGCCAATCATGCCCACCGCGATGAGTGAACTGCGAAGCACATGGATGTTAACATTCTTCCCACTTATTGTCCCTTCGATTACGGTGAGAGCTGCTGACCGTGAGCTGCTCGCATCTGATTTAGAAACTCGCTTTCCTAGCTGAGAAAGCAATTCCGCCTTATCTTTCCACTTCATATTTACTTCATCTGGGCTTTGAAGCTGCTTCAATAGATCTGACACGTTCGTCCCTTCGTCATCAGATTCGTCTCCTGATGATGTATCGTCTGACTCATCCTCCTGTGACGGCGTTGGTTGATGAGTTGACTTTGGTTTCCCCCTTGGAGCGGTGGGCATTGCCTCGACGTTTTCTACTCTACTAATTGACGCAGTCTTCGCAGCTACCTTCGGAGCAGATTCTTCGCTATCCTCTTTTTTCTTCGACGACTTGGCTATTTTCGCGGGGGTAGCCATCTTATTGGTTGATGAAAGAAATGTCAAGCAAGCGTTGCTCGAGAGGAAAGCTAATCCGTTCTCGCTCATGTCATCACCCAATCGAATGTAACCGACTCCCTTCGATCGAAACTGTGGTGCGACTCTTCGCCCGCCATCGCTGGCTTCTCGTTGTGGGTACCACCCTCCCACATCTTTCTGTGGATCTAAGATGACATCGATGGCTCCCTTGCAATCCTTGAAGAATTCCGCAACTGACATTGATGCAAATTCGCCTGTCAATACATGTGCGTTTTCATCACTGAGTTGGAATTCATAAACTGATTTGTCTTTGGATAGCCTCGATGCTGCAAGGTTGTGGTCGACGTAAAATCCTTTCGTGTTGCGCAATCGAATGCACTCGGTACCAATCTCGTTTTCACGACCGCCAATCCTTCCAATACCTGCGTCTTTGACTTTACCAATGAAATCTATGTCACCCATTAGGATCCGTACACAATTTTTCTTCCCTGGCTCTTTAGTCTCCAACATACATTCCATTTTCTTTGAACCGGAGTAAACAATTTTGCCGCCAAGCTGAGGGTTGTCATGGACGATCCACAATGCATGATGAATGGGGTCCTCTTCGATGGATGCACTACTCTTAGACCCTTGTTGATTGCGAACAGCATGATTTCGAGTAGCCGGCTCGTCATAAACCCCATCATATTGGTCCCAACACGATGCGCAGTAAAAGGTTCCTGGATTATCAACATCTGGCTCACAATCATGGGTTGATCCACATGTCGCACAACTGACAGGCTTACGAGTGCGGTTCAAGGAAGTAGCGTCCTGCTTGTGTCCATGAGAAGATTGCGAGTGCGGTCTCCCATTGGAAGATGTTTCAGCCGCATCGTCGACCTGGGCCTTCTTAACCATTTTCACTTTCTTTTCTACCTCTTCAATCTTCTTCCGACGAGTTCGGTCCGAAGACAATTTGATCACGAGGTCATCATTCTCCGATACTTTCTTCGTTATATTCGCGTCGTTCTCCTTCGGCGGCGGTGCATCCCACATTCCCGATTTCTCCTTGTACTTGTTCTCTTCCAACTTTCTCTGTCTATGCAGCTCGAGCCTTTCCCCGGGAGTGAGCTTCTTCGACTGACCTTCGGCACTTCCCACGCGAGAGCTTTCATTTGCGCGAGAGGGCGACTCGTCACCAAGATCGCTGTTCATACTTGTATTGGCGAGTTTGGCCTCCAATGCAGCAATCTTTTCCGCTTGCTTTCGAATCAGCAACTCCTTTGCGGTAATCAATTCCATGTCGATAGGTCGCTCGCGGCTGGGAGGGGTATAGTTACTCATTTCCTGACGTGCATATTCACTGAGCAAGGATTCTTCGATTGACTTCCTGCTGACTGCCTCATCTGTCATCTCAAGTGATAACGCGGGCATTTTGCGACTCCCGCCACCCGATGATGTTCGCCTCTCGTCTCTCATGCCACCGGAAACGACGGCACGCTTGATGCGCCTAATGTGACCTATCTTGACTCCCAACTCTTTCAAATCTTGGTCGGTGGCATCATGGAGAGAGGCAACGTCATCGTATCCATTTTGAATCAATGAATTGCAATACAAGTCGGAAACCTCGCTTGATATTCTTAATTCATTGTGAAGAAAGGAGTGGAGTTCATCGCGACCGTTAGACGAGACGGGCGACTCGCGATGGACGATCTGTTCAGATGACGGTCTTGCTGGCGCCAATATTGATTTCGTCGACATTCGATCGGTTGGTGAGCGACTTGCTGGATCTGCAGATGACGTAGATCCTCTTAATCATGCTACTGCACCCGACGTAACAAACTCCAACCCCCTGCAAACGACTCGATTACTTCTGTCAGACACTGATGAGTAAAACCTCCGCACATTTTGTGTTCAAATGGATCGAGCCGTTGCGCACTCTTCCGCGCATGAATTTGCGCGCAATCGATCATGATAATCGCGCGAGTGAGGGCGCGGCGGGTCAATGATGGCGTATCAAGGTGACTTATACGTGGTCGGTTGTTGCTGGAGGAGAGGAAAGCATGCGATTTTGCTGGGTTATTTCCGGATTGCGAAAACTTAAGCAAAAATAAAACATATCATTATTTCAAAACCAAGCGGTTAATGCACAATTGCTACTCTCACGTTACAGAAAAATGGGCACGCCCGATATCACGCTTCCCGTTTTCATCATTAATAGGGTGATGCCGCCCACGAAGGCAAGATTCGCCACCACCCACGATAGGATCAATGCCACGTATCGGTTGAGGATGGGAAATTTCACCCTCAATGGCAGAATTTGTGCCAGGCCGATCACGAATTTTCGATATTGGAAGAACCACGGTATCGCAATCAGCGCCCGAGCGGGCAGGCACGGTCCGCCCAAGAGTATGTCCATCGTCGATTTCGCCTCGAGGAATTTCGACCATTGCCCCGGATGCAATGGCGTTTTACCCGCTACCACGCCGATCCTGGTCCAAGCGGCCGCGAACACCATCCCCGACATCAAGTTGGCGATAAAATTGTACGCCAATATCAGCATCGCGCCGAGGTACACGACCATTGTGAACGCCTCGGTCCTCTCCTTATCACCCATATTTTTGGTCCAGTACATGTCCAATAATTCCACGAGCTCGTGGACGTTGTTGTCGCGTATCGTCCTGATGGACTTTTCGGAATATGTGATCACGTTCCCCGCCGCGTTCAGCGTCCCCCTCGTCAAATCGCCGAATTGATACCCCTCGTTCCCCGTCGCGGATTTCACGATGTCTGGTTGTTTTTACGCGCGGTCAATGGAGAAGAGGGAGAGAGGGAGAGATTATTGTCCTGCGCTGAGAGTCGGGCGTGTCATGCACAACGAATGGAAGGGGGGATGTTCCCTCGACACAGCCTCCTACCTTCGACCCCGTGCGTCGTGGCCCCGACGACCTTCTTCGTCAAGTCCCCGAACTGATAATCCTTATTCCTCGTCACCGACCTCACGGTGCCCTCCACGCCCTGCGCCGTTGCCCCGACGACGGATTTAGCAATGTCCCCGAAAGCATATTCGTCGTTCCCGGTCACTGTCCTTACGATGCGCTCGAATGGTTCGAACGCACTTCCACCCCCCCCCTGGCTCGAGGGAACGTCGTTCGTGCCATGATCGTCGCCAACAATATCGTTCCCACCGCTCGAGAAAAGCGGGATGCGAGACAATCGTCGTCGACGCGACGGCGCGGGTTGGGCGAGGGATTCCGATGTCGGATGGATCAATGTCGGCGTGAACGATCGGAGCAATGTCGCCGCCGTCAATACCGGCAGGCACGGGCTCCGGATCCTCATCGTGTGCTGAATCCTTCTCTCCCAAGGAATGGCGGGATGACAGATCAGATAGGCGGGGGAGCCCGCCCCGCAGCGCCCCCGATCTCTTTGAGCAAGTATTAGTTTTCTACAAATTCCTACGTGGAGGAATAGGGCGATACCTATTAAATATACGTTGGGGTACAAGAACTAGTTTAATTTCTCGCAAGTAAAACGATGGACAGACATCCTGGGAAAACGGCATCGATCACAACCACACCACACATGCACACCATCAACGCATCACGTCTCTCCTTGACGATGATGACGCCGAGTGGCAAATAATCCTAACAGTGAGAAGGTTTCGTCCGCCCGGTGGAAAGGCATCGATTTCACGTTTGCATAGTCCCCAAACACAAAATACAAAACAATAGCACCGCGCGCGAAAGGCCCGAGAAATCCTTGCATTGCGGGGTCACCTTCCGGGACCCCGCCAACATCCATTATTATTATTACTATTTATTAAAATATTCCGCGCACTGCTACTCTTTCCGACGCGACGACTTTCCCGATCAATAACACAACTCTCCAAAATAAATATATATATCAGTCCCGTGCCCTATCCCATCGATCATGGCACAATACAACGACGTCATGCGCGAGGGATTCCCGGATGGCGGCGCTCCCTCGTTGAAGTGTCGACTGGTCAGGTTCCGGAAGTGGGCCGCGAAGGATGCCAAGATATCCGTCCATTCCGCGATGTGCATTGTCAACGGCGAGGCCACCGATGGCACGCGCAACGCACCGGTGCTATTGTTCGAGTCGCCCCGCGGCACCGACATGTCGGGGGGGGGCGTCGGGGGGGGCACTGGCACGGGCGGATCGTCGAGCAACAAGAACGGTGGCATCGGACCGACGATGATGGGCGGGATCGGCGGTGTGAGTAGCACCGGGGGGTCGGGATTGGGAATCGGCATGGGAGGGGGATCGATGTCGGGGGGAGGCGGGGGATCCGGTTCCGGTCCCGATTTGGAATCGCGTTGCGGCGACGTCGACGGACCGGCCGACAGGGCCATGTACGAACGCACCATCGGGTGTCAGGTTCGGACCGTGCGCGACGTCAAGGGGGACGAGGTCGCGCTGTCGGTGCCGTTATCGGCGATGATCACGCCGGACATCATCGCATCGAGCGACGCCGGTCGCGCCATATTCTCTTGCTGTTCTACGCGATCGTCGGACGATGCTCCTCCCGGGGGGAGGGATGGCGGGGATGATGATGCCAATATTAACGTAAACGGCGTCTTCTGGGGAGCGTTCGGTCCGACGGGGAAACTGGAACAGATGCAGGCCGAGAGGATACGCCAGAATAGCGGCACGCAGCTGCTGGTTAAGATACTGCAGGAACGGAAGAAGGTTGAGACGATTGTGGCGCGTCACGAGAGGGATGCCATCGAGGCGGGGGGGGATAAATACGTCGGAGGTCGGACCGTCCCGGTAGGATCGATTTCGTACAGGGCGCCGTACCTTGCGTTCCTCATCCACCAGCGATTCGCCAACGATCAGAATCCCCGCGTGGTGGCTACGACGACGAGGACGGCGAGGACGGCGAGGGGGGGGGGTGACTCCCCCCCCCCCCCCCCCTCCCTCGCCGAGGGGGTCCCCGCCACCTTCGCGCCCTACGTACGTACCCTGCCGTCCTCGGTATGCTCCCCCATATGCTGGAAGCGCAACGAGCTTGCGATACTCGCGGGGTGCATCCCAGGCATGCCGGCGCTACAGAGCGTCGCGGCTCGGACCGTGCAACTCGCATCGGAACTAACGGCGCTCGTCGAGGCGGGTTTGCTGCGGTTATATACGTCGGTGTTTTCCCCCGGCATGATCACGTGGGATCGCTGGGTCTGGGCCGCGGCGGTTTACGAATCGCGCGTCGTGCAAACGTCGCACCTACCGCAGTGGATGTGGAACGACGAAAACGCCGTCGGATGTAGCCCGACGCACGTCTGGGAGTCCGCCGGTGTGATGATCCCGTTCGTGGACATGATGAACCACATCGACGACCTGCCACAGGCGCGCTGGCGTCAGTCGAATGTCGAGGAGGACGCGAGCGCGAGGAAGCTGAGCTTCTACATTGATGAAAAGACAAAGAAGCACTGTCAGATATACCGACATTACGGCGCCCATGACAACGAGACCTTTATGCTGCAATATGGATTCACCCGCATCGGGAATCCGGCGGACATGGTGCGAATCGCATGGGCGCTGATGGACGGAGTCGGGGGGATCGCCCCACCCGTCGACTACGATCCGGTTTCGGAGTTTTCTGGCGTCCCGTCCTCGCATCTCGTATTCGACTCGATGGACCCTGTTGCAATAAAGGAGTGGTGGACAGAACAGCGCATCGCGTTGCTGGGGAAGGCGACGTCAAACAGTACCGATACTCTGGAATCTCTGAGGAAGGGAAAATCGATCAGATTCAAAGCGCTGAATAATGGTAATATCGACAGCATGCTTATTGCTGTGGCAGTGGTTTCTACGATCTCGCCGAAATTGGTTGACGAGATGTTTCATAAGTCTGCCAATAACCCCCCATCGAAGCCATTGGGTGGATTGACATTAGACAGAACCGCGCAGAATGCCGCTCGACTTTATCTCAGTTTCCTCTTTTCAAAAAAACTAGGGAAGCTACTTCAGAGCTTGAATTCATGTCTCAAAGATCACTTCGATCTCAATCAGCTGTGGACAACGGCGTCAATGGGCGGGCTTAATTACGTCGCTAGCAAAGATGAGAATATCGCTACTGTCGACGGAGGAGGAGGGGAAAATTCAAACGACGCCATGGGCTGGCAAACTTTCTTTGATACGTTCGTTTATCTCAGCTCAATGGAGGTCGAAACGGGGAGCTACTACGCAATGGCGCCAAAAAGTTGCGTTTTAACTCTTTACGACGGACACGTCAAGTCATTACAGAAGTCGCTGGATATCATGGCGACGGATGCATTGTTCTATGATTGTATGAAGAGGCAGCTTGAGGGTCTCGGGTGCTTTCTTGATAGGACCACGGTTGCGGCAAGCTCGATTTATGCACAGCCAATTGTGACGCCCATTAGTGCAACTGTGTCAGAAAAAGAAATGGAAGAGCGAATCAAGCCGACAAGCAGCGTCGATGAAAACAGAGCACAAGACCCAGCACCACCGATAAAAGATGAGCATGGAAATGGTCAACGAAATGTTGATAAACGCGATCGTGATTATCAAGTCAAAGTCAAGAGCAAGGTCGATCAACGACGTCCTGCCATCAAATTGCACATTGGAAATCTGTCATACAAAACTCAACCAAACAATCTTTATGACTTCTTCACTGGTCTGTATGGGGAGGGCAGTGTTCTGGAATGCCACATCCCGACGGAGCGCGAGACTGGGCATTCTCGAGGATTCGGTTTTGTCACAATGCCGGACAACCACGCAAAATCTGCACTCGAACCCGGACGTAAGCACGAGATGGACGGCCGCATCTTAAAAGTGGCCGAGAGCAACTCCGCAGGGAGTGTGAAAGGGACGAAACAAAATCGCAGTGCACCCCCTGCCCCGTCGAGCGACAGATGTCCTAACTGTGGGTATCGCCCGCGTTGGTGCACATGCAACCCAAACATCCCGATGGGCATGGGTATGGGTCCACCGCCCCTTGATATCTATGGGCCAGTGCCGTATGTTGGCCCACCTCTAATATTGGGCGGTCCTGGATACGGACATTCGCGTGACATGGACGAACGCAGGGTAGGAGGGGATGGATATGGTTGGGGTGGCGGTGGGGGTGGCTCTGGAAACAGGCGCTCATACAGTCGCAGTCCATCCTATCGCCGCGATCGAGATAGGGTGCATCGTAGGTCTCCGAGCTACTCCCGCAGTAGATCGCGTTCGTACAGCCGTGGAAGGGATCGTGACGATCGACACCGTGGGCGTAACCATGGTGATAGGAGGAGGTACGAGGACGGTGATGATCGAAAAAGATACGATGATGACAGGCACAGGGGTTCTTCCCGCCGATATCGCAGCAAGAGCCGGAGCCGATCCCGACATCGTGATAATGCAGTGTCTCCAAACCGTGGCAGGCTCAACGGCGAGATTGGTGACTTTTCTGATGAGCCTGAGGAAGGAAGAAGCCTCAGCAGAAGCCGGTGTCCTATAGATGACAGCGGCATGGACCGTCCTTCCACATCGAAGAAGAGAGAGGGGAAGGACTCCGGCGGCAGGGGTGGTGTGAGGAGTCGTAGCAGGGATCGTGGAAGTCGTCGGCGCAAGCGGAGCGCCAAGGGTAGCCGCCGCGTTAAGGAGACGTCGTCAAAGAGACGAGGTGGAAGCCGAAGCAGATCTAGGGAAAGGCATTGAGAGATTGTATTATATAATTCTTACACGCATGACGTATTGCGAATGTTAACCAACTCTTCAAGACCTCCAACTTGATATGAAGGAACCTTTTGTCTTGCATTATCAAACAACAAAATACTCATCATGTCAACATGTAATCAACCCTGATATTTCTGGCCAAAATCTGCTGACATAATCAAAAAGATGTCTGCAGGGGCTCCCTCTCTCCGCAACTCCCTCCCAGGGGCCTTCCAACACAATCACTGCATCCTCGGCCTCCGTGGCAAGCACTCAACAGAGTCGAGAAGTGAGCAAAACACTGAAGAACAGCAAAAAACCAAGAAGACATGAAAGACATGATAAGTTATTGAATATTGATACCATTTTTTGACAAGACCTATCATACTACGATTCATATTATTTTAGCTGTATTTTCGTGGGGGGGTCCTAGTTAAACAAAAAATCGCCTGCGCGCACCCTTTGGCCAATTTATTGTTTAAAAAATCACAAACAGCTTTACAGCTACGGTGAGCTTATATACCCGGACAGACGGAGTTTTGGAGTTCACGTTGGCGGACATGAAGTGCATCACGGCAAAGCACTCCAAGTACGAGAAAGTTCTGCATATCTCGTATGTAGACTTATTACATGACACATATATCAGAGCCAGGTGGCACGCGCCTGACGCGTGCCCGACATGACCCCCTGAGCTCTCATAGACCACCAGAATAGATAGACCATAATCTTTAGTAATCAACCCCGAATAGGGACGAGCTCCATGGTATGGAGTGATTGTCCCGGCCACGGCCATCCATCTACCCTAGTAATGCCCTGTGGCCGACCGTATTTATTCAGTCTACCAGACCCATTGACCCTGACCCATGACGCTACATTGCCTTGACCCTGACCTGGACTCAACCTCGGTCGTGCTTCACGATGGGATGCACTGCTCGCGTTTGCAGCCCAGCTCGCAACGCTGATGACACCCTCGAGGAAATGGACACCAACGAGTCTGATGCAACAAACGACCTTGATCCCCAAGAAGACGACCCTCAACATGACACCAATGACAATGACCCACTGGATGACGACTCTGCAGCTGAGCGCTGCGAGTACGTCCGAGATTACTATGAGACCACCATCAGCCTTAACGCATCCTATGCCCTGTACGTCGATGAGAACATGAGGACGGAGGAAGCCTTCTGTCGCATCAAGCCCAAGAACATCGAGGAGATTTGCACTGCAATCAAGAAAGCTCATAAGACATCTATCTCTGTCATGGCTATGGAACGCCTTGCCCTCCTTGCGTACTACATCAAGCACCAGGAGCGGACTTCTTGCTACGACAAATCCCTGACCTCTATCACGGACGATGACCTCGACGGCCTTGCCCATCACATGGAAGTTGAACTTAACTGGGACAAGAAGCACAAGACCCCGGACCCGACCCCTGTTACCCTGGACGAGACCTCCGCCCACAAGGCTTTCTCCAACATGCGGCTTCTTTTGGCCGGCATGCGGGGACACAACGATGTCCCTTTGACCTACGTGATCAGACCGCGCATTCTCCCACCTGACTGGGGAACTGCTGACCCCAACTACCAACCCCGCTTTGGCATGGTAGGGACCCCCTATACCTCAATTGACGACGAACTGACCCAACGTGCTCCCATCCTCTCCGAGAACCGGAGAGAGTGGCACAACTACACCAACATGCAGACCCTTGAAGAGGAAGGCGTTAGGACCCCGGCTTTCTTCACCGACAATGCCATCGTTTTCACCACCCTCCAGCACTACTGGGGGAAGTCACCCGCATGGACCAATGCAAAGAAGTTCATCAAGACAAAGAATGGTAGAGAGGCCTACCGTACCCTTTACACTTACTTCTTTGGAAAGACTATGACCGCTTCCGTGCAAGATAGGATCATCAAGAACCTCCAGACCTACAGGTTCGACGCGGAACGCCGTGGTTTCACTTTTGAGACCTACGTCAACAAGCACGTTGAACAGCACAATCTCCACCAAGACCTGACCGCACATGGTGTGGACCCCCTTGCTGAACAAATGAAGATCCTTTACTTCAGGGAGGGGATTAAAGACCCCAGATTTGATTCTGTCCATTCTGCGATCTTGGTCAATCGTGACAGATTCCTCACCTTTGACTCCGTCAAGGAGGTTTTCCTCACCCACTCCCGGACCATATCCAAGACCACTGACGCCGCCGCCGCCCGGGACAGGCGTGGCATGTCCTCCGTCCATGGTTGCATTGGCAGGCAACCCCGAGACCAGACCGGACATGGATCTCGGACTGACACCACGAGGGGATGCGGTAGTGGCAAATCCCGCATGGATGGTATTCCCTCTCAAGTTGAAATTGACCGCTGTACTCACATTGAGGCCAAACATTACCCCTGGTCTGAGTACAGTAAATTCACTCCTGCTGAAAGACAGAAACACTTCCAGCTCACCCACAAGGACATTACCCCGGGCACTGGACCCTGTCATGACCGCCGGGGGGGAGGACGAAGTGTCGCCTCGACCATGACCAATGGTTCCTCATCGAACCACAAACGCTCTGCCAGCTCCGCACGTATGGACGTGTCTGACGATGATAAGAGCCTTTTTCCTGACACCGACGACAATGGCAATGCTCCAGATGACCGACGTAAGACCAACCGAGCTACTGCTCACCAGACCCAAAAGTGACAAACCCTCAACTCGCACAACCCTTACCCTTTGACCCCGAGTAAACAACTTAAGACAGTTAGGACTGTACGTTTACCCATTACCAAATGACTCTCCGTACAGGGGATTGGTAAATTGGACACTCTGACCTGGGACCCCACTTCGACCCTCTACCGAGACCAAGAGCTTGCGATGACAGACCTCCATGGCGACGTATGTACCTACGCCAATGTGAGGGGACCTAGGAATTCAATTGTCATCAATTCCATCTCTTTGACCTATACCGACCTCATCGACATTACCCACGATGATAACTTTTATCGGGCATTGTTTTCTAACGTCGTCATCTCCAGCTTGGACACTGGTATGAGCCTGATTGGCAATGTTCGCGCCCGGAAAGCTCCCGGTGTTGATTTTATGACCCTATCAAAACGCTGGTGTATATCACCTCACAAAGCCCAAAGGACCCTGACTAAGACCACACAACGTGGCGTTCGCAAGTGCTTGGACCCCTCCCTGACCCGACGCTTCCCGACCAATGACCTTATGCTCCGGTATAAGCGCATGCCACATGCATGTTTCACTGATACGCTTATTGCCGGCACAACATCCAAACAAGGAAACAAATACGCCCAAGTGTATTGCACGTCTTTTGGCTGGACGCGCGCTCACCCAATGAAACAAAAGGGTGATGCACATGAGACCTTATCTCTTCTTTTCCACCGTGATGGAGTTCCAATGATCATGGACGGATCAAAAGAACAGACCCTCGGCGATTTCAGCCGCAAGCTTCGACAAGCTGACTGCCACAAGAGACAGACCGAGCCCTACTCCCCGTGGATGAATGCCGCTGAAGGCTGCATTCGTGAGTTGAAACAGAGAGCTTCTAGGAAAATGCTTGAGACCGGCTCACCTAAGACCCTTTGGGACCATTGCATGGAATTGGAAGGATATATCCGTTTGTGTACAGTTAATGACATTTACAAGACCCGTGGCGAGACCCCCGAGACCATTATGACCGGCAATATTGCTGACATCAGCCATATCTGTGAATTTGGCTGGTACGACTGGGTCATGTTTTGTGACAATGCACCTTCCTTTCCTGACAATAAAATGGCCCTTGGTTGCTACCTTGGACCAGCACCCGACGTCGGTTCTGCCCTAACTGCGAAGCTTCTTAAATGCAATGGCACTTTCGCATGCCGATCAGCGTTCCGTCATCTCACTGATGAAGAGACCCACTGTGCTACCCATATTCGTATGCGCTCCGAGTTTGATGCTTATAGGAGATATCCTTGGACGACCAGCTTGTGATGACGACTTCCCTGCTGAAGATTTGACCCCGGACCATGACCATTATGACCCAAGTGACTATGACCCCAACATCCCTGACCTTGAGGTAAAGGTCACACCTGAAGCTAATGACCCCTTTGTCGGTGCTGAGGTTCGCCTCCCACTTGGCGCATTCTTAAGAAAGGATGTGTTGCTTCTCGTAAAAGGGATGCTAACGGCAACCCCACTGGCTTATCCAATGATAATCGGATCCTTGATACCCGTGAATACGTTGTTCAGTTTGACGACGGTGACTCCACTGAGCTTACTGCAAACCTTACTGCAGAATCTATGTACTCACAGTGTGACCCCGACGGTTATGAATATTACCTTTTTGACTCAATCATTGACCACAGACGCCTTGACTCAGCCCTTGCGCTGAAGGACCAGACCCGTATCCAGCCCAACGGCCGTGCTTATAAGACGCGCTCTACCATTGGTTGGCAATTATGCTGCCAATGGAAAGATGGCTCCACTTCGTGGATAGACCTCAAAGACTTAAAGGAGTACCATCCTGTCCAGACCGCCGAATACGCTAAGACCATCGGCATTGACCACAAACCCGCCTTTAACTGGTGGTCCAACGACGTCCTCCACTGACGGGAGCGTATCATCTCTCTCGTTCGCAAATGCAAGACGCGTTACCTCAAACGGACCCACAAATATGGAATCGAAGTCCCTAAGACTGTTAAGCAAGCCTACGAGCTTGACTGCATCAATGGCAATACCCTCTGGTCAGATGCGATTGCAAAAGAAATAAAAAACATCCGAGTGGCATTCCGGATCTTGCCAAAAGGGGAAACGGCCCCGGGTGGTTATAAGAAAATTCCATGTCGCATGATCTTCGACATCAAAATGACTGACTTCAGTCGGAAAGCTCGGCTTGTCGCCGGTGGGCATGTGACCGAAGCCCCCGCTGCTATGACGAATGCTAGTGTTGTTTCCTGTGAAACCGTCCAAATTGCCCTGACCATTGCTGCTCTAAACAGCCTCGACGTTAAGACCGGCAACGTCATGAATGCCTACATCACTGCTCCTGTAACGGAGAAAGTGTGGACCGTCCTTGGACCCGAAT
>JALLBA010000629.1:0-15500 GCA_036939675.1 Cyclostephanos invisitatus
GGATCGTGTACTTGCGGCTTCCCGAAGAAGGAAGGAATCCCTTGTGACCACATGGTTGCGATAGTCAAGTCCGGCAAGGAACCCGACTTGACGAGGGTTCAACTCATGCCTTTTTGGTACACCCGGGCGCAGTGGCAGCTGCAGTTCCCAAAGGATTGTGTGTATAGGTCTGATATCACCTGGCAGAATATAAGGAAGTCGGGGGTTCGAGATGAACGGATGAAATACTGTCCTAGTTGGGCTGCTCCCAACAAGAAGGGTCGTCCCAAGAAGGACACACGAAAGTTGGGGATCGCCGACCACGTCCAGCAGGGGGTAGCGAAGAGATGCTGCAGAAACCAACCTATCAGATTCCCAGATACCATCGTCGAGGAAGTCAACGAGGACAAAGCAGCTATCACAAAATTGGACAACAAAATTGAGTTGGAGGACACAAAGGACGGTGTCACTGGTAGTGTGACAGTGGGGTAGGTGTTTGGGGTTTCGCTTCTAATGAGTGCATCAATCGAAATTGCGCGAGGTTATCTCTCAGCCTACCCCAACATTCCTATCGTAGCTCCGATAATGATTGGATTGTTTATCCTTAAAATAAAAATCATATCAAGAAGTTTTTCATCGAGATCGCGCGAAGCATAACCTCGGCATATCCCAAAGCATCTCCAAGTGTCGTTTCAGACGAAGAGCTTATTGGTCCCAACCTGGGACTTATAATATCGCAACAATATATTGCTTGACTAATTATCCCCCCTTCAAAGAAAATCATTTTGAGGATTTTAACATGCCCGGCAAAAATAATGAAGTTCTGGCACCAACGAGTAATAAAAGAAAGTGTCATCATTGTGTTGCAGACCATGAAAGATTCTACCAAGCTCTCTCGGCGGCCGCTCAACGTCTACAACGCTTTCTTCGCGTTGGAAAGGCAAAGACTGATCCAAGAGAAAGGGTTTTGCGGGACAGCAGCCGTCCATCAGCACAAGTGTCTGTCATACTATGATCTCGATGGATATGACCCCATCAGACTGCCTGATCTACCAGCATGATTTCAGAATGTGAAAATGCAACATGGGTGGTATCTGCCAGGGGAGAAATATTCCAAACGAAAGCACGTGAAATCACATGGTAGTGAGTACAAATATTGATGCAACATATCCCCGATTTGTGCATGATGGAAGAGATGTGCGATACCATATGCTCAAAATTTATTCCTTCGTCATCTTATAGTATCATTAGTTGAACTAGCGCAAAACGTGGCAGCGAGTTGGAAGAGCATTGACAATGAAACAAGAGATTATTGCATGAAAGTAGTGAAGATTCTCAAGGAAAGGCGCACTGCGATTGCTCGAAGAAGCACTGCCAATGAAAAAACGATGTCCGAATCGGGAGAGATATTTTGCCTCCCTACAATGAATCATGATCTGACCAAAGCCGTGGGGGTCGGCTTTTTTTCGACGATCGATTCTGCCAGCCAAGGACCTAAGGAGAGGACTACGCGAAAAATCACTGACAAAGGAGTGAATAGTTTTGCACCGACCAACCTCGGAACAGAATTTTGCCTTCCAACAATGAGTCATACCAGTCCAGGCTCACAGAATGAGACGAGGCGAGGACAAATGCAGATACCAATGGAGACAACTGCCCTTGGAGAGCCCAGAAAGCTATGCATTGGCATTCATTTGCCTGAGGTCGCCCCTGTCGCTCGTAAAGAAGGCACCGTAAATAGTTATGCCATTGGCAGGACTTGCCGAGCAACGATAGCTCCAGACATCAACTTTGGGGGCTCCTATATCAAGACGCTCCAACTAACGCCACCAGGTCTCATACAGCAGGCGTCGGCGCCAATGACCGAGGAGAACAGACGACATACAGCGCCCGAACGTTCCAAGGTTTCCGATCAAGAGCTGCCCAGGGGGGTTTACGACATTCAAGAATTGGACATCACTGATTCCGACGTTTTTGGTATGTGGCTGTCGAGCATGGTTCAGGAGGAAGATCAGGTCTTCGATAACTCAGGCCCACATATGGCAAGGGAGTTTCATGTGTTGGAATATCTTCCAGAGCTGCAACATATGAAGCAGGAGATGGTGGGTCCATCCATGGAATAAGTCTCCGTTGATACATCAGAGCAGAACGTTGGGCGGGGTTCCAGGGACGGGCGAAAAAATCAAGTGAGCTCCATGCGTCTGAATATCTTCCAGAGATGCAACATTTGAAGCAGAAGAAGGTGGGGCTGGGCTTTAGGACAGGCATTTTTTTCTTCATGCCGCGTGTTTTTTTTGTGTTAAATAAGTATTTTATTTAACATTCGTCATTCGACTCGCGATGACTTGCATTTGCATCATTAACTTTCTTTCGTGGTTCTCAACAAATATTTGAGGTAAATCATGCCGGAGAGTGACATTTTGCCAGCGTCTACCATCATTAATGAATGATATCTTTATCATACTACTATTCATTTACTTTTATTTAGTCTACCTTTCTGCTGCAGTTTTTATCAATTTTGTCGGACAATCCCTTTCTTCTTCTTTGCCTTTACCACGTCTTCCTCCTTCTTCTTCAGCAATCGTTCTTGCAAATCCCTAATTTTTGAAGCCTGACTTTCCATCGCCTTTCTTAATTCGCTCAATGAATAGGTGCTGTCGTCGTCAACGGCAGGAGCCCGACGTGGTAGACACACTGGGCTGATTGGCATATTGTTGTTTGGAAGCACTGGCAGCAGATGCGGTGATAATGAAACGTCCCGTTCATGATGAAGCCCGTTCGACGCATCCGGCATCTGGGTGGACCTCTCGTCATTAATAGGCTGCCCGTTCACCTTCAAATCGAAGGAAGCAGCACAAAACGCGGTAGACGATTTGGAGTAGCCATCGTTCACCTGCTCTTTCAAATTCTTCAACATACCATCTGCATTCATTTTCCAATAGGCGTCGGGATGGAAGCCGGCGAATGTCGTGATCAACGTCTCGTTGTAGAATGCCATCAAGGTGCACAAGGGCACATCGTTCGGGACCTGCGAATGAAAGTGAATAGTTCCGTAGTTCGTGTGCAGAGGGCATGGAGAGCATATCTTTTTTTGTAATCAAATGTTGGAGGATGCACACTCACGCTTCTAAACGGCGTTTCCAACTCTCTCGCCACCTCGTGCAATCCCGCGAGGCATGTCACCGTAAGGAAGGTCAAGGTACCCCCGAGCCAGGCGTGGTTGACGTATTGATCCATTAGAAACGGTATCGCCACGACCATCGTCAGTACGAAGAACGCCGACAATTGCGCGTGCGGGAAGGGGAATGGCACGAACGTGATCTTCAGCGCGTGATTGTAGTGCGTCATGCCGTCGGACATGAATTGGAACAGTCGACTGATTATGGGCGGCGCGACGTTTCCCATGCTCCCCGCCATGGACTCGCGCAGCATGAAATCGCTCAGCCAGCCCCACGCGAGCTGGGTCTTGGCATACGGCCCCCGAGCGCGCATCAGGCACGACATTTCGCCATCGCTGACACCACCGAGCACGAGCATGGGCCGGGCGGCGTTGTATTTCGTGCGCGACGAGCGAGTCTGGTCCATCCCGAGGGCGTATCGCACGTTGCGCATCATCGTACCCGATATCCCGCCCTCCGCCGATCGCCTCACGTCACGGGGGAGGTCGCGCGGATCGGCCGCCGGCCACTTCATGCCCGGGACGTACCGTCCCAGCGGCGGCTCGGCATCTTCGGCGTCGTGACGCAACGTGGACATCGCCACGGCGACGAGGAGCGACGACAGGTGAGTCAGCTCCTGCAGGAATAACGACGGCGTACGACCGCCGGGCCTCGATTCGAATCCCCCGCGGTCGTCGAGGGCCGACGATGTGCGCATCGTCGTCATTCGTCCCCATCCTCGCTTTCGTCCTCGTCGTCGCACGTCGTGACGTATCGCGTTTCGATCTCGGACGTCGACGTCGCGCGAGTGACCCGCGGACGGCGCATCGGCCCCGTCGTGTTCGTCATCGTGGCCATCGTCATCGAGGTCTTCGTCGGGATAGAGCAATCCCCAACCCCCATCCAAACGTGGCGTGCCTAGCAACCGTCGTCCCTCGTCGATGATGTCCGATTCGTCGTCCTCGGCGATAACGTTTTCCCGCCCGTGCCCGGTGCTATATTCCATCGTGCGCCTCGTCTCGTTGATCGATTTGCGATACCGTCGATTCCGCAACGTCGATATCATCGCCTTCTCGTCTCGTTCGTTCGATGCGCGTCGATCGTCGATGTCATTCGCAATCGTCGTCGTCGATACATGCCCGATCCTCTCCCTGTCCCTGCTCATGCCGAGATGATTCAAATCGTGATAATCGTGATAGCTCGGCGGTCTCATCGCGACGTAATGATCGCATTGCATGTGAAACACGCCCGAGAAGGTCGTGGCGTCCATCCACTTTCCCATGAGCTGATGCACGCTCCCGCACGCCTCCCAATAACGCTGATATCCGTAATTGGCCCTGAAGGTTATCAGGAAGCTCACGCTCGTTACCAATACGCCGATGGCGTAGGGATTATCGACGTGGCGATCGACGTCGACGTCTACGTCATCGTCGCGATCGTTCGCGTAAGCGAATCGGAGGGAGAGGTATATCGCCACGCCGACCGCGCCGGGGACGAAGGCTTGCAGTGCGGTGCGACGGGGACGAGAAGTGGGACGGGGGGAGGGGGGGGGAAAGGAAGGGAGGGCGAATGGCGGCGATGAGGAGGGGGAGATGGAGATGATGGGCGGAAGCGGAAGCCGAACGACCATCGGGGCATGGCACGACATCATACGTCACGATGTTACGGTCCTTCGGAGCCATGGCAGCGAAGAGGGCAAGGTAACACGCAAACCAAAATGGCACACTGGACGCACATTTTGCGAGGGCGGAGCCGTGCCATCGGAAGAGGAGGTTGGCACCGTAAGGTCCTCGGAAGTATTCGATCATGTCCTCGTTTCGATCATGTGCTTCTTCGACTTCGTCGTCGTCGTCGTCGTCGCCGTCGTTGCCGTAGTTGTTGTTCGATGGGGAACGATTTGTGGGGTGCCAGTCGTACATCATTCCCGAAACAACCCCAAAACGATCCCGCTAAAACCCCATCGGCCTCCCCCCTCTCATCGCCGCCGGCCGCGGTCGACGCGGGCCGATCTCTCGCCTCGCCGCCTCGCCGCCTCGTCGCCGTTCCCATCACGCAACGATGGACCCGCACGCCGCTCCGTTCGTTCCGTCCGTCCCACCCGAACGACATGGGTCGTCGTTTTCGATGACGTCGACGACGAGGGTGGGCGAAGTTTCGGAAGCTGGGATGGTAGAGGGGAGAGGGGGTTTGACGAACGACGACGGAAACGACGTCGTCGACGACGACGACGACTACGACGACGGAAACAACGTCGATGACGTCGTTGGTTGCGGAGGAGGAGGAGGAGGAGGAGGAGGAGGAGAGGCCGATCGAACGACGACAAATATGATAACGACGGGTCGATATCGCCGTCGGCGTGGACGTCGACGAAATAATCGCGAACGCGAAAACTCCACTGCCGATCGCGCCGCCGATGTGGGACCCTCCACCACGGTAAACGACGGTGGAGTCGATAGGAGGGGGAAAAGGGTCGGCGGCGGAGGTGGGAGGAATGGGAGGAGGAGGGGGGGTGGGGGAATGGGAGGAGTTGGGATGGAGACGGGGAGGGAGGACGTCATGGACATCGTCGTCGTCGGCGATCTCGACGCCGATGGCTTCAAGGGTCGCGACGATGGTGATCGTGGCAAGGGGAGGGGAAAGGGACGACGGAAAACGGCGGAAAGCGAGGGAAGTAGACGACGCGGCGGTGGGAACGACGTCGTCATCGCCGCGTCTTCGGCGTTGGACGGTCGTCGACTCGAGGCGGTCGACGACGTCAAGTCGTGGGAGGGTCGCGATATCATTGGCATGGCACGCGTCCCGCATGCCGCGACCGTCGACGCGATGCGCGTCAAGCGCGATGTGGGACGCGGCAAATGCGACGACGTTCGGATGGGTGGCGAGGTGAGGTCGTCGGTGGAGGAGTACGACGACGACGACGACGACGACAACGACGACGACGGGGGCGACTGCGTTCGACGACACGCGCACGACGATGCGATGATTGCATCGTGGGCGTTCGGAGAGACCATGGCGATGTCGATCGGTAGGAAGTTGGCGGATATGGACCGGAGGTCGTGCCGAATGTCCACGTCGACGACGGCATCGGCATCGCCGTTGCCGCATTTGACGCTCCTCTCCCGCCGTCGTTCGGGACCGTCGAGGGAGGATGGCGAATGCGCGACATGTGTCGTCTCTTCGAACGAACAGGATGTGTCACACGACGCGATCGTCGTCGACCGAGGCCTCGGCGTTGGGTGCGACGGAACAGTTCGTCCTTCGACGACAACGACGGAGTCGTCGATGTCGACGTCAATGGTGGGCGGCGATAAAGCCCTCGATCGTCGTAATGGCGAACACTCGATGACGATGCCCAACGCGAGGGCCAGGTGGACCGATGCTGAATCGTCGAGGATGAGACGAAGGTGGTGGGAGGCGATGCGCTCCGTCGGTAGGAGCGGGGGGGCGGTCGATGGGGGGAAAGCCGAGGATGATCGAGCACGTGAACGACGGCGACGAGTGGGTCGCAATCCGCCGAAATCCTCTCATCCCTCGAGGGTCGATTCATCGGTTTCATCATCATCATCGTCGTCGTCGTCGTTGGTCAACGACGACGACGACGACGACGATGATGATGATGATGACGACGACGACGACGATAATGACGATCATAATGACCCAATGGAGTCCCCCTCCCTTCTTAACGCGCCCTTCGACGAGGGACGCATTGTTGTTGAGGCTTCGCCCCCCCCCACGTCCGCGCCATCAACGGACAAATCCCGATCGGTCCCCCCACCCAACCCTGTTCTTGATCTTGAGCGTATGTGCATCCGATCTCCCCATCCGCTTCATTGCGCAATTTACAACCATGCTCTGTCTCGTCGTCGACTAGTCGGGGCATCGACCAACGACTATGGCGAGGATCGCCATCCACCGTGCCGACACGAACTTGAAGTACTCCGTCGCCTGCTGACGACGCATGGCGTCGATGCGGCGAATCGATGGAAGAATGACGTTGCCCGCATTCCAGAAATGTACGATCTCGAAACAAGCGTCTCGCATCCGGAGTCCGCGGTGACCGCCGTGATGAACGTGATATCGTCTGACCTGCCCTGGATAGACGACGCGACGCCCCTGACTCCTCTCCAGCTCGCCATCGCCTGGGATTTGCCGGGGGTGGTCCGTCTCCTATGCGATACGAACCGCGGCACGATGAAGAATTCGACAGTCGAGGAGGACGAGCGGGGCAAAACGCCGCTAATGCTTGCGTGTGAGCTCGGGCGCATCGCGTGCATCGAGGTGATAATGCGCGCTCCATCGTCCTTTGGGAGGCTCGATCGCCGCGAGAGGTTGGGGGGGAACACAATATTCCACCTTTGTTGTACTGGCATGGATCGCCCCGAGCCGGAATACGGTCATGTGGGAGAAAATAGTTCCTCGCGCGTTGATCCGATGGACGCCCTCCTCCGTCATACCCCCGTCAAGGACCAACGGATCGCCTTCCTTCTGACCAACTGCGACGGTCGGAATATACTACATCTGGCGTGCATTCGGGGCGACCTGCGCCTGTTGGAACGCCTCCTTGAATGCCACAACCTAGCAGCGGGTGTCAAGATTGCGAAGGCTCTGGAGTCAAGAGACAATTTTGGATTCGACGCGTTCACGTCCGCAGTCGCGTCGGACTCGTGCGAAATAGTCGAGCATCTCCTCGCAACTCGCTTCGTGTACGAATCTTGGTTCGCATGCTGTCCCCTGATAGTCGCCGTGTCGAGGAACTTCGTCCCGATGGTTTCGCTTCTGCTCGACGTTGGATATGAGGGATCCAATCGGTACGGTGCGAAGAATGTTGGCACGTTATCAAACGATGAGGTGAACCGAGCGCTATTGGAGGCGATTCTGATAGCAGCGTTCGAGGACGAAGATAGAGGAGAGAGCATTTATGAAATAATTGGTATTTTGGTTTGTCGAGGGGGTGCCAACCCGCATCAATCTGTTCCAAGACTCTTTCCTGGGAAACCAGAAACACGAGGAGACAAATCCCCTCTGATTAGCGATTTATGGGTCGCACAGGACGATACCCCACTGTCGGCGTCAATTCGAGCTAAAGACGTGATCGCTGTCCAATGCATGATTACAAACTACTCACGTTTTTCAACGGAACGTAGGAAGCTGCGACGGAATGATCCATTACTATGGAAGCCAGAATCTTATTTTTCCCTTTTGGAAGAAAAAGAAGATGATGCGGTCCGCTTTTCCATTGATTCAGCCGTCGTGACTTCATTGTTCCTACTTTGTAAGACTACACACTTCTCTTACGGTAAAATTGCACTGATCCTCTATGAGAGGAGTCACTTGAATCTCTCAGTCAATTCAGTCCCTTACAGCCTATCCCAAAGAGCTTTACAATGGCTCGAAACTTGTATCTCTCTTCGCATCCCTGTCCTCAGACCGCAAACGCTTCAGCATAAATGCATGGATGTATGCATTCAGGCACCTATGGTACGATATTGTATTCCAAATTGCCCGGAGAATGAGTCAACGATGAAAAATCCATATCAGGATACAGGTAAAGATTTCATGGATTGGAGTCATGCGTTGTCAGAGTTGCCTTGGTTTCACTCAAGACTAAGTGGTGTAAGCTGTACTTGGATGCACGAAATCATATCGGAGTCTCAAGAAATAGACGTTTACACCGACCGACTTTCATTAGACGAGTTTTATCTTGTTGTTGGAGGGCAAAGGCTCCTCGCGCATAAATCTATCGTCTCTGCCAGAAGCGGAAAGCTTGCTGCTCACATACGCTTCATCCAGTCTCATTCGCAAGAGTATCCGTCAGATGGCCGCCTATCAATAGAAGTTGACTTGTCCGAAGAGAGTGCAATGATGCTGTTGACTCATTGCTACCATGGCTCAATCGTCCTTGGATTGGAGAAGTCGTCGATGAAGCAGTGTCGCCAACTCCTTGAATTGGCGCTTATTGCAGAGGAGTATCTTTGTCCCTCGCTGCTGATGGAATGCGAACTTCGACTACTGATGAAATTACCTTTTCTTGAAAAACATGCATTCAGTCCTTGCATTTGCCCGCAATGCAGCAGTGGCATCATTCAATCAAACGAGCAATCGGGCTGCCCTATCGGAGTTCAATGCCCAGAAGAGGCGAACAGTTTTCTTGATGATTGTTGGTCGCTACCCGCGGGAGTTTATTTCTACAGTTGCTTCGTGTCTTCGAACGAGAATGGAGGCATCATTACACCAGAGAATGCATTAGATGTGTTTGCCACGGCACGACAATTAGAGGAGTCGTTATGCCATCATGATTTTTATAGAACTGAATTTCATCGATTGAGTCCAAATCCGACCAACGGTCGTGCCATACCTCCTGAATACACTTGCTCTCCATTTGCTGCTGTGAAACTTATGGCCGTTCGGCTTATTCTACAAGATTTTCAAGTGGTAATTCGCAGCGAATCGTATATGCGTCAAATTAAGAGCGATGATGATAATATTTTAAGAGGAGATGACTCGTTGAACAGGGACAACCCCCTCCCAAGGAATGATAAATATGCAATATTCATTCTTCAAACCTGCTTGAGCTGCCTACAGTCTAGTCGCAAGGAACGATTGTCTTAGATTTTAACTTAAAAGGCGCAATTTCATCTGATGTTATCTCCCTGGTGCGATATGTGGCAGAAATTACAGGAAATGTTTCCAAGAACCAATTGAGCAGCAGTGCGCCGAGATCGCCGTTAGGGTCCCCCCCACCCCGCGATCACGGTTCGTAGTCGCGATAGTACCGATCGACGGGTATTGTCCCATCATCCCAAGCGGGATGACATCGTCGCGGCGATCGTCCCTCCCGATCAATTACCGCGCCGTCGACGACGCATCGCCTCGTTCGTGCCACCCTCGGGGGGGGGGGGGGGGGCGGCCGCAGCTTCTCGTTCCATCGTTTGCCTCGATCCTCAACAGGCCCGCGCCTCTCCGCCGACACACGTCTCCCGATCCCCCTTGTACCACGCGAGAGGGGAGGAAAAGAAACGCACGTCCGAACAACTCGACCGGATACGATCATCCGCCCCCTCATCGCATCTCATCCACCCTCGACCAACACGGACCCATATACCCTACGATAATTCGACCTTCGGCGCGACCTCGATGCCCATCCTCGTTCTCAACTCGTCCAAGTCGGTCCCGAATTCCTCCTCGTAATACATGCACATCAGCACGTGTTCTGCCATGTTGCCGTTTGCCCGTATCGCCCACGGCAGGTACGTCCCCCACAGTACCTCCCTCTCCCTTTCCCCGAGCAGCGGCGGCCCCGACGACGACGACGACGACGACGACGACGATGGCATCATCATCATCGACGAGATGATCGAAAGCGACGCGAGCGGCATGCCCGTCTGACCCAACTCGAGTAGCTTCAGCCCGAGCTCGCCCAATACCGTGGGCGGCAATCCCGTCAATACGTGCCAGTAATCGTGACACTGTCGGTAACGCGTCATCACGTACGCGAGGTCGGGATCGGGGATGTATCGCACATTCGCGCGACATTCGGGATCGAATCCGTGCTCGGCAAGGAAGGACGCGTATGCCCCCCCGAAGGTGTTGGGGGGGGAGGTCGTCGTCCGTATTCCATCCGCTCCTCCTCGTCCCCCCCCTCCCCCTCCCGCGGTTCCCGCCGCGTCCGGGGAGGGCGCGGCACGCTTGCATCGGTAGGACGCGGCGAGCGCCGCCGTCCGTCCATCGACTATCGGTCGATCGCGAAGTATCCGACGTCCGACGGGATCGCGCTCCATCCCCCCGAACATGACCGACAGGGCGCTAGATCCGGTGACCTCGCCGACGGCCGCCACGGCATCGTGACGGGTCGGATCGCGGATTGCGACGACGGACGAATGGAAGAGTATCGCAAGTCGCTGGAGTGGATCGAGGGGGGGATTGTAATGACGATGACGGCGATGACGGGGAGGGTTCGTGGGGAGAGGTGGGGAGGTGCCGGCGTCGTCGTCGCGATAGCGGGAGGAGGGGGGGGGGGGGGAGCCGGGGGGGGGGGGGGGGGGGGAGCCGTAGAACGGGACGGTCGTGGACGACGACGACGACAATGACGGTGTCAAATGCGATAACGATGACGCGCCTCCGAGCGGAAGGAGGAGGCCAGTCGTGGCCGCCGTCCATCGTTGGAGCGGGAGGGCGCCACCGCGAAAATAATGCGCCCGAATCATTGCCGTGTATTCTTTCGATTGGAATAGCCGACCTGTGGTTGGATATGGAGGTAAATAAGGGCGAGTGAAAAAATTGATCCAGCGACTTATGGGGCATCCCACGGGGCATCCCCCGACGCGAGCGATCAAGCGCTTTCGATGGATTCTACCCAGGGAGGTGCGATCAATCCGACGGCGGGGGGAGGAGGAGAAGTCCCCATCTTACCATGACTAAGGTGCCAAAATCTGGCGGCGGAAATTGAAATTTTGGCTCGGCCGACTGGTGAAATACCTTAAAAAATCGTGAGCCGAGTAGAAAGCAAAAACCATAACACACTCACCTCGTCACTAACCACCCCCCCCGCCCCCCGCCCCCCCCAGCGCAACCATAATAAATGGCGGCCCCTAACAGGAAGCACACAAAAATATCATCATCGACGCGCCTCTTATCATTGCTTTTCGTCTGCACCGCGGGAATATATTCGTTAAACCTTATCTCGCTTCAAAAACTTAGTGTTGGTTCGCATCTGATAAATTTTGAGCGACCTCTTGCCACTGATGATGCGGGCAGCGGACCATCGTCCATGACAGCGGCCCACCCCACTTCAGTGTGCGGTGAATGCAAGTTTTGTATGCGCGGTCAACCTGCGAATTCGAGTGTTCTGCCTTATGCTCATGTCAGAATGACAAACTCGGGGGGACTTGGGAGAACAGGGAATTCCGTTACAACTATGATGCATGCAATGAAGCTTGCATACGCCTGCAAATCAATATTGGAACTACCAAGCACTGACGAACACAGGGTGTTTGACTTTCAAGAGGAGTATAGATTCTTAGATTTTACACAGCGACAGGGAAAAGCATCGTCTCACTCCGTTTGCGATCGGGAATTGATCGAGGGGAACGCAGGGACGTTTTGGGGGTTGTCGGACGAACTCGCGATGAGCGGACCTGCCTCTGTACTGCAATTGCGGTACTCGTGGACGAATCAACCTGAGGTCATGCATGACCTGTGGACATGTATGCGACGCTTCTTGGGCATTTGCATAGAAGGGTTATGTTCAGGTCGGAGATCGGCACGAGATGGTGTACTCACCGTCCATCTGCGACAGGGTGATGTCTCTCCTCCGATCGGGGAACGTGCGCCTGAATATTATCAACAACCATTCCTGGACTACTATTACTCCATAATTAACTACACAAACCCCTCCGAAGTGCTATTCATTGGTGAGAATTTTAACCATGGTCCGGTATGGAAAGCATTTGAAAAACTCAGCTCCTTTGGTTTGACTAGGCTTGATATCTGGTTTCAGTCCTCGAGTTTTAGAGAAGACCTGGTGACAATGCTGTGTGCCCAAACAATTGTTGAGAGTATGTCGTCCCTCATGACGGTGGTACGTTTGGGCTTCGCGGCTTGTCGGTTTAGCATGTGTTGTGAGAATCATTTTCCGGACGCACAGCAAGTGTACCGTGTCGAACCCGGGACATATAATGGTGGTAGACATGATAACAGCGCCGATGAGTGGGTAGCAATGCTACTCCATGGCAATGGACCTGTGCCAAAGCTCTGTACTGCCAAGACATTGCTGGATGATGTATCCTCAGCAACATCATATTGCGCAGGAACTCCCGATGTGTTTGGCTGGGAGTGAGAACTCTATTGAATAATGCGTGTTGATGGACACACTGGTATTGAGTGGTGCATCCGCATTAATGAATGCATTAATGATGACAACTGGAGGCATCAAGGAATGCATTGGCATCGATAGACACATCACCAGGATGAGTGGTGTCGAGATATGAGCGGCATCAATGGGATCGGCAGCAGTAACTCGTGAATCAGCATTGTCGTAATTGTCAGCATCATCAGTGTTGACGGATGCATTGGAATATTAGGAGCAGCAGTGTGATTGAAGGACACAACTATTAAATCGACGTGGTTTGATGTAGTGTATGATTTGAGACACCGACCAGTCCGTCGCGCAAAATGCAGGCCGACACTCGGAGAGTCATTATCGGCGGTCAAGGAGCACAGGCATACAGGATTGGACTAACTTATCTAATAATAGAAATATCGACAATCAATGCCAAGTCAAAAGACCAATGAAAATACATATAAAGACTAATTTCGCAAGAGTATTTCACCCACGCTTGTCTTTGCCTGCCTCTGTTGTCAGTGGTGGAAACACGAGGAATGAGGGTGAAGCATCACGGCCACCGCAGCCCCATTTCGCGCCTTCCGTCTACAACATGTACACCGCAAACAGCACCGCAGTGTCCGCTTTGCGCGTCGCTGGCCGGCGCCTTTGTTTCGCTAATGTGCCCTCCACCCCGGGACTGTCTCTTACTGCTTTTCTCCGACTGGTCCTTTGTCGGCTTATTCTATCAAGTCAGGCATCGCCAGCGCCCCTTGGGCTTCGACGGTGGATGTCGACGGGACCCACTTTAGCAGTACCACATCTGCTGGTCGAAGGCTTGAGGGACCAAGTCTCACCCAGCCAGTGCCCCATTCCCCAACTAAGCATAGTATATAAACTTTTGATCAAACATTCCATCACAGTAGGCATGGGTCCTGTGGGCCAATCATCCAGTTCCCGGTATGAGTCCTTCTACTCTGCAACATCAGCGCCAGGGTCAGCAGGCACAGCGGCAGAGTAACGATGGGGCGGCCACGCGGCGGCGGCGGCGCCGAATCGTCGTCGTCAGTCGTCATCGTCGTCGTCGTTGTGTTTTCTTCGTGAAGAAAAATGGGAAAATAATGCTGATCTATCAGATGCTCTAGACTGCAGAACTTCATTCAAAATCTTAGTCACTTCAGTCGAGCTTCGGAGACTGTACTCTCGTGAATGAAAACGACATCAATGCAAGAACTTCCGAGCTCAAGCTGGCTCTCTCGACTACAATAGGCTTTCCAACCCAGGCTCAGCATGTAATTTTCGACGTCGTTAGCGCCATGACCCGCCGCAACTTGTAACCCATGGTCAACTTCAACTGACAACACAAAGCGTCGTGCCCCAGTCGATAGAATCTTTTCCATGCCACGCAAAACTGGGAGCTCATGGCCCTGGACGTCAATTTTGATAAGTCGCACTGCATCTATGAGTTTTGAGTCTGCGTTGTAAAAATACTCATCGATGCTGATGGTCGTAATTTGAATCGGAACTGCTGAGCCTCCCACGTTCTTTGTGGCGACACTAGAGTCGGGTCCAAACGCAGAATTGTCTTCGGCATTGATAGGCGCAAAGATTGTTTTGTTATCTCCTGATAGTTCTGAGACGCCAGCAGCTACAATACCAACAGTGTCAATGTCCCAGCCATTCACCCAAATATTTGTACGCAAAATCTCAAGATTCAATGGTATCGGTTCGAATGCAAGGACCCGATAATTTTTGGATGCGGCTGGCAAAACGGCCAAGCCTGTATTAGCCCCAATGTCGACCACCAAATCACAGGGGCCATTCTTCCTAAATACGAGATGAAGTTTCTCGTTCCAATCATATCCGCAAAGTGGAACAATTCCATCTCCCATGATTGATTTGAACCCCTCCGACATCCAACCTTCGCCCCTTCTATCGAATTTGGGGAATACCAAACTGTAGTCCCAGCCCAACGGCTTGCACGAAGCGGCGACCAATCCTCTACCGATGGCGGTTTCGGAAATTTTTTTGAGAGAAAACATTTCAGAGTTCGCAAGTGGTATGGCGGCTGAATGCAGAGCCGGACAAGTACCAAAATTACCCGATGTTGACACGTTGTTATCGGCGCCTTTCTTGCCTGCCTGTACTTTGTTGTGCAAGAGCGCCGTCGTCAGGAGGAAAAGCGCCACCACAAGAAGGAGTTCATTTAATTTTGACTTGGATGATAAGGCTCTTGACCATAACGCCTTGTGCATTCCGGCAGTAATAGGTAGTGCCATTGTTTCAATAAAAAATAGAATATGGAGGGTCGTTGATTGGATCGGGGTGGGATTGTCTGGTTCAAACGGCCATCCACCCCATAGTTCAGCCAGCACGTTGAGTTGCGCCTGCGGGTACGAGATTAACCCCGATTCTGCGCAGGGTACTTTTGTAACACTGTTTTTGTCGCGACGACCGCAGTTAGTGAATTAATTGTTAAATCCTTCATTAACTCAATCTAATACCGTCAATGAGTGTCCAGTCGTTTAAAGCAGCCCCTTCCG
>JALLBA010000630.1:0-15493 GCA_036939675.1 Cyclostephanos invisitatus
TGGGTTCACTCCCCTACAACACCAGCATGCCACTCTGCATCCACTTCTACACCCGAGGGAGGGGGGGTTTAACAGAACCGGGATTGAAGTTGACAACAACGACAAACCTGACAACGTGCTCCCCTCTTGCCATCATCTGTCGTCCCCTGTCATCCCCCAGCCACCCTTTCCCCCAAGTCTTTTCCCATGCCCCTCGACAACAATGCCAATGCGACCTCTCCTCCCGCAACCGTCATCATTATCCTCTGCCCCTCTCTTTGCCCTGCATCGTAGTTTTTGCAGCTTGAAGACAACGATGAAGACAAGGCGACCTCACCCCTCCTTTCCCCCCCCAAGACGACAATAACGACAACAATGAGGCGACCTCCCCTTTTGCAATTGATTGTCATTTTCATCCCGCTTCCCTCTCTCCCACAAATTGTTGCCCACACAGCTCAACAATCGTGACGTCAACAATGCCCACCATCCCCCTCCATCTGCCCGTCGACCCCAATAGGCACGCAGAGCGCAGGGCTGGTGTGCCCGACGACAATGCTGCCCCCCTCCTCCTCCGTGTTGGATCGTGCTCCTGTTGTCGGAGGGGAGGAACCTATTTCGAGGTTACTTTCCACTTACTCTCGCTAATTTGTCCAGTTACTGTATCAAAAGTAAGCAGAGTAACCAAAATTTTAGGACAAAATACAGTAACAACAGGAATTACTAAGTAATTATTAAGTAATTGCCAACCTAGGTTGAAGGAGGCGATGCCTAAAGAGTTTGACTGGCCTTGTGTCTTCCCTTGGGTCCTGGCTCACATGGAGACAGAAAGGTGCTAAAGTGGGCAAAGGTCAGTTCCTACAACACAAAAGGACAGTTATCTTCTTCTGCACCCATGCTTTCAAAACCCTTCAATGCATATTTTTTTCGAGCAGACGCGTTCCTACATTCCTCTAATTTCTCAACGAACCGCGGCTCCAAGAGACGATATCTCAGCTCAGCGCTCTCAAAACCCTACCTACCTACCTACCTACCTACCTACCTAAACGATGAGCTGAGTGGCTTACGGAGGAATTAAATAATGAGATTTACTATTAACCATTAGATACTAAAACCAAATGCTTAAGATGCCGGAGTCGCCACGCAGCAATTCCACAGGATAAAAAAGTAAATCTATCCACATACACATAAAAACCAAACCCTCACGACAAGAACTGAGCCAAAGGCCCTATCGGCTTGTGTACTATAAAAGGTTACAATACCGCCTATGACTAACGTCACATTATTCACATGTTTTACATGCTCTATCGCGCTGTCGTCGTTGCCTTCCCAGTTGAGTTCCCCCGTGAGATTCTACGGTATTTGTACTAATTTGAAAGGGGGGATTTGTACGTCGCCCCCCCCCAGTAGCTTTTGTACCATGTGCAAAACAATAAATAAGTACGTGCAAAAGTAGAAAATAAGTACATTGTTGTCATTGTTGTCGGTGTGTACCGTAAATATATCAGGTAGATTTGGTATAGAGCCACTCCCCAGAGTCGGCCTAAGCGATGATGGGATATGTCTGGGAAAAAGGGAGTGCAGGACATTGACGATGGGGGCGGATGCTGTTGCACCATTTCGGCCATTAAAATAGGGGGCAAAAAATAAATAATACAAAGTCTGCCGTGGCATTAGGCGGCCGTCAATCGAGGAATAAGCACAATAACCAACCAAATACAGCGGGATTGTCGGGGGATGGATAGGACAGGATGTGCAAATGATGGAAAGTGCAGGGGGGACGGTATTGGATCATTTCGAGGGCAGTCAAGTTGTGAAGGGGGAGAGAAAAAGAATGAAGTAGATGCATTCATCAATTTTAAGTACGTGCATTCATCAATTTTAAGTACGATTAATAAAGAGTGAACCTAACTTAGAGTAAAATGACAAAAGAAAAACCTCTAACTTAGAGTAAAATGACAAAAGAAAACATCATGACAAGAATCAGTGCCGAAGGCCCTATTGGCTTGTTAAATGGTAAATAATCCCATAAAATCGACTTTATGTGCCAAAATATCGAATATGATATAAATTGGATATTGGATATTAAACTCTGTAAGTTCGATTTTATCCTCGGCGCGAATCTACCTGATATATTTACGGTACACACCGACACCAACACCGACGACACCGACACCTTTTTATCATTTATGTAAACGAGATTAACTATTAGATACTAATACCAAATGCTTAAATGCCAGACTCGCTTCGATGCGAATCCACGCTACCCAACAAAGAACGATTAAGAAAGAGTAAATCTAACTTAGAAAAATAATGACTAAAGAAACTGCCGGACTTGCTTCGCAGCGATTCCACACCACCCAACAAAGTACGATTAAGAAAGAGTGAGCCTAACTTAGAGTAAAATGACAAAACAAAACCTCATGACAAGAATCAGTGCCGAAGGCCCTATCGGCTTGTCACTACAAAAGTGAGTGTGGTCCATGAATAGACCACATCAAATGGGGTGCATTTAAAATTTACGCCCAAACAATTTTGTTGTGTGCGAAAATCGCGAGGGAAACCATGAGGAGTAATATTATTTATGTGGGATGACGATGGCCAATGACCAGCTATTATGATGAACGGTGCCACCAGCGGCAGCAATTTCGACAACGGTCGCCAGCGGCAGCGATTCCGACAACAGTCGCCGAAGCAGCATGTTGCTGATGCCGATGATGAAACGATCGACACGACGCAAGGGAAGACGCGAAGGCGACTTCCGCGCGGTCGGAGTTGCCTGGATGGGATAAGAAGGGGCGTCGGCCGCATGCTGCGGCGGCGTCATCGTGCCGGCATCGATGAAAATTATGCCAAGTACGGGAAGCGAAGGTTGAGGAGGAAACTCGCGCCACGACGACAAGTCGTCGTCCTCGCGGCGATTTGCATTGCGCTGCTTTCCCTCGTCGCGGTGGCGATGATGCATTATGCCGCGTCCGAGGGAAATCTATCGGGACCAAGATTATTGAGGCGCGTGATGTCGCCGTCGCAATTTACAACGACCGCCACTCGCGACGACGGTGCCCCTCCGAGGGAAAGACGCCACCCAGTAACATTCGTCCTGGATGGCATGGATCGTCAAGGCATCGTCTACCGCAGCTACCCCTTCGCTATGAAAAGTATCGATCGGAAGAGGAGGAAGAAGAATAGGGAAGTCGATTACGGTGGTCTGGTCTATCATTCCCTGAAGAATGAGGGGATATCCGCACGTCTCATCCCGCGAGTCATCCCACGGGGGGATGGTGAGGATGGCGATGATGTCGTTCTGGGCGGCTTCGATCCGGACTCGATCGAGCCTGATCGGGACTTGAAGGAAAGAAATAGGTCGAGGAGGAAACACTATGGAAGCTATCCCGTATATACGATCGATGGGAAGGAAAAAGAATTGAAAAAGGATGCCAGAATACTTGAATTGGAGACTTATTACGACGATGATAGCATATCCGTGTTTCCAAAGGCCAATGACCCCACAATTAAGAAACCGCGCGCGTGTCAGGAGCCTGAATTCAAGAGCTACTATTTTCCAACATGCAACGACTTCCACGAACGCGATATGGGCAGGGCGTACGATGATCCACGGCTGGTATCGAACCCACGTCCTGAGAACGAGGTGAATATCGCGTATTTGGCTTCCGGTTTTTATAGGGATACGTGGGTGTTGGAGGATGAACCGTGGAAATTGCAATCGCCATACCCACCGGAGGAGCTCGATGAGATATTAGAAAGGAAATACGGCGTGTTGAACGAGGAGCGAACGTCGGAAATGATCGCCAAGGGTTATCGATCCGCCATCCTCAAGACCCCTCGCATGGCGCACAATATCAGCGCATCATTCCTGGAGGAGGTGTGGACGGAAGCGATCATCATGGAACGGTTGACAAAATCCCCTCGCATAATAAACATCTACGGACACTGCAGCTCCTCGACGATGGTGGAAGTTGTGCCGATCGAGTTCCAGGAGGTGGCAATATTTGGGGAGGGATTCGAGGCCCCCGAGGTGATCGAGGAGCGCAATCGGGACGGCGTCCGTCCGTTCAATAACTTCACCTCCACGGAAAAGCTTCGCTTCGCCCTAGACATGGCAGAGAGTCTCGCGGATGTGCACGGATTCGAGGGTGGCGTAATTGTGCACGACGACGTGCAGATGTGTCAGTGGCTGCGTACCCCCGACGGGCGTTTGAAGTTGGGAGATTTCAATCGTGCCACCATTATGTCGTGGGATCTATTGAGGGGGGAGTATTGCAAGTTCAACAACGGCAAGGCCTTCTCTCAGTATCGTGCCCCGGAGGAGTACGCGGCCAGAAATCTCAACGAGAAGATCGACATATTCTCGTTCGGCAATAACATATACGCGATGCTCACGGGGCTCTGGAACTGGGTGAGGCGTTTACCGGGCTTTACTGTCGAACCTGATAATGTATGCGCTCGATAATCTCACCAAAATATGCCATATTCACATTTGGCTACCATATCTTTTTCTCTCTCCAGTATCAGATGGATGACGACGACGCTATTCAGACGAAGCTGATAGACGGAGAACTTCCGTTTGTTGATCCTAGATACAAGGACAGAAGCTTTGCGGAGAAGAAGCTAGTTGAGCTGATGGAAAAATGCTGGATATACAATCCCGAAGAAAGAATAAGCAGCTTCGAAGCGGTTGACTTTTTAAGGAAGGCTATAAGGGATAATGAGGAGAAAGTATGATTAGTACACGACCATGACTTCTTATGGTAACTGAGCCAAAGGCAATGCAATTTTTTCAACTTTAACAAGTGATAACTCGACTAATACTAACAGCACTCAACAACAAAGCCTACACTCCAAGAACCCAGAAAAGAATTGCTTGGTAACGAAGTGCAATTTTTACTGTGGAAATGCTAATACCGATACAAGTGGCGGACTTCTGATGGAGTATAGGAAGCCCCGCTTTAGCAATACCAAAACATCATATTGATGTGTGACTTTTCATTGTATTCTGGTTTGTCACCAGTTTATCCTCACTTTGGATCCTTATTTGTTTAGTATCTAGTATTTGTTTAGTTACATGTTTTATTTTGGAAGAAGCAACACAAAAAGTTCAAGTGTGCAATTCAACAATAAAGAGGATCATACACTACACGCCCATAATATGAAGGGTTGGTGAAAATAAAAACCATCAGCGACTAATCTGTGTACGTAGGATCAATTTATGTATTTTGCTCTATTCTAGATGGTGTGCTGCAAGCCTATGTGGGACAACGCTTGAAATAATTTGTGAAAATTTACAAGATTTGTTGTGGTCCAAAAACTGAGACCCTCACTCTATCTACTTTTAGCCAATACGATGCAATTTCGAAAACCATGTAAAACATTACCTGCTATGTTAGACTACCCAACTAAGTATCAGCTCGTTTGCCTCAACTCCTTCCCATATTATTGATGTGCCATACCACCCCTATTGTTATTAGGGGCCTTGACGTCATCCGAGCCCCCTTTTGAAGATGAAAAAATAAAAAAAATGGAACATTTTGTCTGATTGGCTACTATTGCCCGCAATACTTGCCCAATGGCGGTGACCAGTGGCTTCTGTCGTTGCCCTCGACCCCCTCCATAATGTGATGGTCAGTTACAGGAATTGTATGATTTGGCTGATCTCTCAAAGGTTGTCAACAGCATGCCTGTATTTGTAGTGCCAATTGTACAGCAGCAGGAACTGGAACATAAGTGAAACTTCCACACCATCTTCGTCAAAGTGCTGCCTCTGAAGTTTGCAATTCTCATTTAGAAATAACGGACCCCCCGTCACCATCATCTTTATCATGTACTATGGCTCCTTCAGCCCCCACAAGAAGTATTTCATGCCATCGAGAACTCCCGAGATTGCCATCGATGAGCTGTCCTGCGCCTTGTCGATGGCTGACAAGAATTTGTCACCTGGCACCATCGCCGGCCAGTGTCGGCATTTCATAATCACCACGCATGCAAAGAGACCGACCTTCTTCAGCTTGATCAATGCTCACAGTACGCAGAAGCCGGAGTCCAAAACCACATACATTTCCATCGTGAAGTACGATGACAGCATCCTCATCAGGAGACAACTCCACTTCTCGGGAATTTGGCGAGGGCGATCCTTCCCTTTGACCATCACCATAGAAAACATGATAATCTAATACCTGACAATCCACATCATGTGGGGTGATATTTGTTGCTGAATGGGTGGTGTTTGCAAGGGCAATACACTCACCCGGGGCAAGTCCATCAGTTATGCCAGATTGACATCGACTCCTCCATGCAAAATGCTATGGTGGTTCCACGCGCAGATCATATCCCTCACCTCCCAGAACTTATCCTGGAACGTTGGCGGGTGCAACAATGTGAACCGCAATGCCAATGTGATAGCCAAAAACAGTCATCACAACATGTAGGTGTTGAACATAAACAATGGGGTGTCTTTTTCCTCATCCTCCACGTCCTCCACCAGTGTTGTTGTATTCCTTGGTGACTGTCTCCAGAAATACTCCATCAATTTCACGCAGCAACTCATCAGCAGCCACATCATGATGTATCACAGCATCTCCCCAAGGCTCGTGTGCACATTATTGACTCTGACAAGCATTTCTTGTTGCTTTGATGATCACATTCGTGAAGAATTCGATTGAGAACAGGTGGAGGAACATCTCGATGAAGGTCTTCTGCTGGGGAGTCCATTCTTCGGCAAATGATGGCCTGTTGTACATCCCTCCCTTGAGCATGGCCCTCTGGTTGATATTGTCTCATTCCCACTCCTGTCCTTTGTATAGAACTTTGCCGGGAACTGGACGAGGGCCATCAGCGGTTGGGATGTTCTCGGGGGCGGGTCGTTGTCGTCGTTGACCTCAAAACCCATGTTCCGAACGAGGGTGATATGTTCCGCCCAATTTTGGGCATTGAAAAGAAAGTTTGCAATCTCTTCATTCTGCTCATTTGTGGCAACAGGTGCGGCAGCTGCGTGCTCTCAGGCTCCCCCCCCAAACCTGGCTGGATCCTTGCTTGATCACCGTAGCCCATTGCTTGGCAGAATGGAGCAGGCCAGGGATGGTTTTGCTTTGATAAAAAAATAATGCAATACAAAACTCTTCCCCCCTGTGTCATCACCTCAAGACTAATTGCAATGAGATCATCGGGTCTCCGCAATGGCCTTTAACGGGCGGAGGAAATTTAGGAGCACTGAACAGTGTGCTCCCTTGCCGAGACAAAGTCGTGCCCTTGGCGGTCTCACGGTTGTTGTGTTTTGTGATTCTGTAGTCAAACGCAGTACTTATTTTACATATTCTCACGTGGGATTTTTGGTGAGGCGTGATTTTGTTGAGAAATCGAGTTTTTTTGACCATGACAATAGTCCATGGTCTGGCAGAAGAATGCCCCGAGCAACCCCTAAACGACGGGGAATATTGGCGCCATCAAGTTCTCACAATCTACGCACCATGAGTGACACACCGATGTACTGGGAGCCGAAGACTCCCGACGCAACCAGTAGAATATGGGGGTCGAAGAGTATACTAGATAAAGTAAGATTTATATATCTCGATTAAGGGTGCCTCGGTAACCACTTTATCGAATATTGGCGCGCTGAGACTTTTTTTCGAAAAGGTTTGGAAAGTAGAGAAACTATTAGTTTGTCTCGTATTATTCCCACGTGCGTGAGCAAATTGACGAGTCAAAAGGTCAGTTACAGGAATTGTATCATTTGGCTGTATTCTAAATGAAATTAACGAAAGTGTCCAGATTTTACGCGTACGTTTTATACATACATATTCGAGGAATCAGTATAAAAGAGAGAAATCATGTAATTTTTCAGAAGCGTCAACTGATTTGAAGAAGACTTTAGTAAACACTCCCCGCTTCGCACAAAATTATTACGCATCGCCGCACAGTGATCATGGCATGGCACACAGCAAGAGAGGTCAATATCAACACACCGCCGAGACAGTAAGCGCCGCTCATCCCCGCCTGCAGCAAAATAGCCATCACCACAACAAGAGGCATTAATCCCTCCATCCCTCCCCCCCTTCGTTGCCGTCGCAACCTTTGTCGACCGTGTCGTCGTACAACGCCGACAAAGGGCTGCGACCCGACCGTTCTTTGGGTTCCTCCCCCAGACCAATCTCCCCAACCGAAGCACCCCTCCCAAAATCTCAGGAGCTCGTCAAGATAATCCAGTGATAGAGGTGCGTTTGTAAACTCGCCCACGCCTCACTCCATCGCCGCCCCGATCGTTCGGCGGGAACGACAGTGTCGTTATCGTCGGTTGCGCCCTGACCTGAAACAAAAAAGGAAGGGAGGGAGGTTTTGGCAGTCACGAGCTTAGTCACGAGGTAAGAGTACATTGGAATCCATTGTCCAATTCTCCTCAACCTCTCCCACTCTAAATTAATTGCCCTCCCTCTAAAAAATCAATTTAGTGAAGAGAGGAGTGTCCTCCATGGAATCGTCTCTTCCGCATTCCTCGGGGCTGGCACCCCCGTCATCCGAATCGGGGGGTGGTCTACCTCCTCATCTTCCTCCTCCTCTCGACAACGGTGCGGCCGCGATTGCGCCGCCCATTCTCGAGCCGACCGAGACGATGATGCCGACGGTTCCTGATGTGTCAATGCCGCCATCGGCCTTCGCGACGACCGATGGAGCCGACGCGACCCCTCCCGAGCCCCCGCCGACGCAGCCAATGCCGGAGGCAGTTTCATCTCCCATAAAATTCGCCGCAGTGGCCGTCGGCGCCGCCGCCGATCTCCCCGGATTAGCCGCCCCCTCACCTTCGATCGTGCCTTCGGAGGGCGTAATTGGCGCGTCGTCCACTCCATCGGCCTCGATGGCGCCCACCATGCCCACTCCCATCGATGGGCCCGCCACCGCTGCTGCGGTGCCGACGAAGGCGCCGTCGATTTCTCCCGCGCTCTCGAAGTCCCACCCTGTTGTAATAATGACTGCCGATGTATCTCCCGCGGCGGGGGACAGTACTCCGAGCGATGCAATCAGTGACACGTCGAAGTTTGCGTATGGTCATGTTGCCACTAAAGATCCCATGACTGACATGGATGTCGAGAAGAGACAGAAAACCGGATTGCCAGTCGTGAATCCCGAGAGCGATCAAGGAAACGCGAAGGCGGTGTCCATCACGCAAGATGTCGACATGAGAGACGCCAAGTTGATGATTGTGGAAGAATCCAAGCTTAAGGAATTGATCGCTAATGCGGATGACAATATCGCCTTCGTTCAACATCACGAAGAGCTTCCAACGAAGGCGATGGGAATGGCCGAGGCCCCTGTTAACGTCACTGAGAAGCAACTGGAGGAGTCTGCGTCCACCAGCACGAAGCTCCCAAACGCCAACTGTGCGCCTGATGCGGCCATGACGATTGATCCCTCCTTCGAAGTCATACCACCTGGTGATATTAGTGACGCTGGTAATAGTGAGAATGGTAGTGCGAGAATGAATGATTTACCGTCGACCACGGAACCAAAAACAGTTACTTCCAAGACAAATACAGCTGTGGACATAGGTGGTGGTAGCGGTTGCGCACACAAGCCCCCACCCCTTGTTGCTCCTGCTGCTCCTGGTACTGCTGCCACTACTTGGGCAACCTCATCATATGCCAAGGCTATGTTGTCCAAAAAGAATCTCAATGGCTCTACTGCATCTATTGGGCCTGATTTGTCGGCACCGGCCGCCATTGCCTTCGGTGCAGTACCAGCCAATAATAACTCGACGGCCTCCGCCAACAACAATAACAATGTTCTCCACCCAACCGGTCGCGAGCTGAAGGTAGAAGATGCCTTACTTTATCTGGATCAAGTCAAACTTGAATTTGGTGACCGTCCTCGAATCTACAATGAATTCCTAGAAATAATGAAAAACTTCAAAGCGCAGGAGGTCGATACCATAGGCGTTATCAATCGCGTTCGTAGTCTGTTCCATGGGTACAACAATTTGATCTTGGGCTTCAATACCTTTCTACCCGAAGGTTACAAGATCGAAATGAGAGATTTGGAACCCGTGTTTGTTGGGCCGGGATTGACGGGTACCAGGTAAGTTATACCTTCCTCATACCTTAATTTTTGTATTTTTATTTCAGTTTTCCTGAAAACTTCTCACTTTGTTGCTCAATGACACTTCCTCAAACCTGCATTTTACTCACACTCTCTTGATATGAAACCGGAATTGTCGAAACAGCCATACACCTGGGTACACTGGTCCTGGCGCCAGCGGTGGCGCCGGGCGGGGAATGCCCCCGGTGCGTGGCGGTCCACCTCATCCTGGTGGACGAGGGATGGGCCACCCTCAAACATTTGGACGCGGTGGTAATTCCGGAGGTGGACGGGGCATGCCTCATCCCGGCGTCCGCGGAATGCCTGGACGTGGGCCTCCTCCATCTGGACTGGGTGGACGTGGCATAACAGGCCGTGGAGGGGGCCCGACGCAGCTTGGTCCTGGACGTGGCATGGTACCATCAGGTGGTGGACGTGGAGTCGGTCCCTTGGCAGGTGGACGTGGAGGAATGCTTCCACTTTCCCAAGGTCCAGGCGGCGGTGGAATGCAGCCAATGCCGCTGCAGCAACAGGCGATGATGCACGCGCAGAATGTCCAGCAGAAGCAGTCTCAGATGGCATCCCAGCAGCTGCAGCAACAAGAGCAGCCGCAGCATGTGCAGACGATTGGGGAGTGGAGAGAGTCTAATCAGCAGAATGCCACGAGGACAATCGAATTCGATCACGCCATCATGTACGTGACCAACATCAAGAAGCGATTCGCGAATCAGCCGCGTATCTACCACACCTTCCTCGAAATACTGCACACTTACCAGAAGGAACAACGAGGGATCAAGGAAGTTTTGGAGCAGGTCTCCAGTTTATTTGCCGATCATCCCGATTTGTTGCGCGAATTCACATTCTTCTTACCCGATGCAGTGCAAGAACAAGCTAAGGAACGATTGAGCCGAGCCGCAGCGGAGGCGGAGGCAAAACAACGCGCAGCTGCGGTCGAGGCCGCGGCAAAACAGCAGCAGGCACAGGTAGCGCAGGCGCATCAGGCTGCTGCTTTGGAGAATGCTAAGTTGAAGAGTGCACCCACAGGCTGGCGCAATACCGGTAGTGCAGTTAGTGCGAGTATAGCCAAAGGCAGCAGAATGGGACAACCCGCCGGGGCTGAACCGATGTTGCCCAGTGGGGCACAAAAGTTCATTGACATGACTCAACCGGACGAGGTAAGTTGTTGCTCTTGTGGTCAACATTGCTCAAAACGGTTCTCTCATTATATATTTTATCTAAACACGAATCAGGCTGGACTGGAATCACCCCGTCGAACATCTGTCACCGCCCCTGGAGGTGCCATGATAGCTGCACACCAATCTACCCAACAAGAAGCATTTGTCTATAATGCTTGTGTCGAACGTCAATTTTTCGACCTTGTCAAGGCTGCCTTGACCTCCTTCTCTCGCGATGGGCAGGCATACGCCGAATTTATTAAGACTTTGGATATGTACGCGCAGGAAATACTATCCAGGAATGACATGCTGGGTTATGTCGAACGTCTATTGGGCAAGCGAAAGGACTTGTTTGAGGAATTTAAGCGTATAATCAACGCAGTTGGGAGTCCGGATGCACCCACGCATGACGATTCCTGGCACAGTGTTCCTCTGTCGGAAATTGATTTCAGCCGTTGTCGTCGATGCTCGCCGAGCTATCGCGCGCTACCCCGGGATTATCCCAACCCTCCCTGTAGCGAACGTTCCGATGAAGAGGTTAAGGTATTGAATGATGTTTGGGTTAGTCTCCCCATGGGAAGCGAGGAGAGTAATAACTTTAGGCATATGCGCAAGAATCAGTATGAGGAAACTCTCTTTCGGTGTGAAGATATGCGTTTTGAGATTGACATGTGCATTGACTCCAACGCTGCAACGTTGCAACGCCTTACAAAAATTTATGACGAGTTACGATTCCTTTCTGAGAATGAACTGTTGCTCACCAAGGGGTCGATGGTGAAGAAATCATACGTCCCCGGTGCGGGTCTTGGTGGCAAAATTTATCAGTATACCCTCGACGGGCGTGTCCTGGGAGTAATACACAAACATGCAATCAGGCGAATTTACGGTGATGATGGTAATGAAATGCTTGAACTTTGCTTCAAGAATCCCTCCGTGGCGCTGCCTATTGTTGTTAATCGTCTGCGACAAAAGAATGAAGAATTTTGTACGGCGCGGGAGGTACTGAACAAGAAATGGAAGGACATAGCAGAGCAGAACTACTATATGAGTTTGGACCATCGGAGTATTACATGGCGAACGACTGACAAGCGTGCGACAAGTACTCGTGCAATTGTTAGTGAAATTAAGGATAGGGCTGTTAACAACGGGCTCGAGAGCGAAGCTGCAATAAGCGCACGCATGGAAAAAGCAAAGGAGGAGCATGGGATATTCTATGAGGTTACTATGACCATACCACGCAAGATGGATTTGACAGGGCTTCCACTGCCTTCCAAGACATTATTCACTCCTCATCTTAGTCTGATGTATGATAATAGCTGGGCGCAGCAGGATGCATATCGTATCATTACGTTTGCGATGGAACGCAGCTCAATCAATCCTGGTGATAAGGAAAGATGCCACCGACTTTGGCGTGATTTTATTGGACCGTGGTTCGGACTGAGGTTGTCATGGATGCAGAGTCCTGCTGCATTGTTCTCCGCCTCGCTGGAGCCACTAGAGGAAGACGATGATGCTACCAGTGGTTCAATAGACATTGGAGAGAAGGAAAGCGGGAATGAAGATAAAGATGCAGGTAGTAGTGGAGGTGAGGAGGATGTAACCCATGATCATGACTTCAACACTCCTGTGGACAATAATGCTTTCAAGGAGGAGGTCATGACGCCCGATGCTAAGTCCACTCTACGAAACGGTTCCGATAATGGCTACTTTTCACTGACGAATCATATTCCATTTCCACCTGAGACATTTGTGTCAACGTCACTTGGCGAGGGGAAAATTATTCGATACATCAAAGAGGATAGTGCTTACGAAGTTTTCATCTCGGGAAAGTCCGATAATGCACGAACAGCCCACCTCCATGTCGATTCTATATACGGCACCATCTTTCCTGTTGAGCCTTCACTTCTTACTGATCAACTCCGCGCGAACGACCAGGAGGAGCCGGAACGGTCCGATGATCAGTTGATTATTGGCACGCAATGCCTTTACCTTTTCTTTCGTTTACATCAGATCCTCATTAGACGTCTCACAATTGCCAAAAAGCTTGCACTACACGTCAGTAACGACCCGGCCTTGGGGAGACACATTGAAAAACTAACCTTTGAGGGTGATCCCGACGAGGGCAAAAAACGATATGAGGCATTTTTAGGTCTCGTGTACTCGTTGATTGATGCAGGCATTGCTTCGTCTGAAGTTTCAGAAGGTGGAAAATACGAAGATCGCGTGAGGCATCTATTAGGCAATAATGCCTTTGAGTTAACGACCATGGATAAGCTTATTGCCCATCTTCTCAAACATCTCCAGAATATGGCTAATGATGACATGCTCCAGAATATGATTGAGGTACGTAACTACATTGTTTATTATTGATCCTCTGTCTTGCACCTTTCTTATTGGATTTTTTCTTCACAACAGATATACCGCAGGCATGAATTCTCTGGGAACTTTAAGCCATCAGCATTCCGAGAGGAAGCTGCTCTTATGTCTGAGGGCGAGAATATGTACGCGTTTCAAATATGCAATGTTCCAATGGCGGACCAAAAGGTTGCTCATGTTGAATTCCTCGGCTGTATCGCTGAGGATGATGAGGATGAAGATGACGCTGCCCAACATAATGATGACAACAAACGAGGTGAGTTATAATCTTTTGTTATGAAAAGTTCGTTCGCAATATATCTGACCCACGCTTATCTTGCTACCAGGTACTTGTCATGCCATGGATGAGTCTGAATTATCAGCACGGGATGCAAAACGTCCGAAGAGAGATGCTTGAAAAATCCAACTAGATATCTGCTTTTTTTCTTTTTGCTGCATACTTTGATATGGCTTGATGCATTTGATGCATGGCACGGTTTTCTTATACAGTGCTTTAAGATGAAGAAATTTCATTAAAATTAGGATGTTATTGATTTAATTGTTGGAAGAAGTTCTTGCAATTCTTCTGTGTTTTTTAAAATGATTCACTATGGCGCAAAGACTCCTCACATCTTCCTCAAACGCGTCCTCCATATGAAGGACGAGATATGGATTTCTGACAGCTGCAGATGCTCTTTCTCTTTTGATCCACTTAAATCGTTTGTTTGGCTTGTTTTCACTTTATTTTGCCACGGTTACATAGGGTACATCAGCCACCACGACCACTTTTATAATTAAATACGAAGAGGGTAAATACCTTGGGGTCATTGGGTAATTTGATAGCCATGCTGCTGGACCCAGCGAATGGCTTCATCATGGTGAGGTGTTTTTTGATGGCCGAGAAGCTCATGCTCATGCATGAAAACTATCACTCTTTTTGATTACCCGCCTACAACCCCCCCAGCACGATCACGAAAATCCTTGGGCAATCATCATCGCGATGAATGTTCCATTGCTACCTGGCCGAGTGGGAGGAGGTCGGGGATATCCTAACGATTCGGAATCGAGGTGAGAGCGATGATTGATCCTGCCCTTTCTTTCTTCTCCTTCCTTGTTGCCAACTTCTAACTTGAATGCATCGCCGAGGAGCAGGAGGGGAAACCGACGACTACTGCCACCTATCGTCGTCGTCCATGAGGAGAGATGTGGATGATGGCAGGATTGGGAGAAGGCCTGGTTCGACAACAACAATGGACAACAATTCCTAATCGAGGTGAGTGATGATTGATCTCATCCTTTTTTTCTCTCCTTCATCATTGCCAACTTCTTACTCGGATTCATTGCCAAAGACACCGGGCAGAGGAGCAGGAGGGGGGCACCAACGACCGCCATCGTCATCATCCATTAGGAGAGATGTGGACGATGACAGGATTGGGAGAAGGCTGAGTCAGGCATGGAGGCAGGGGAGGCTTTATTGGAGAGGCTGGTTCGACAATGATGATGTTGAGGATTCCAAGGAGGGAGGAGGGGGAGGGGGTGACAATCGATTTAGGGTGGGAGGAGGAGGGGAGAGGTGAAGGGGAGGCATATCGAGAAGGCAGCGCATGTGTTGGCGGCAGGGACAGCAGGGGGCTTGGGGGCGGAGGAACTGGAGATGTCCGGCAGCAGCCAAGTTAGCAGGGGTGGAGGCATCGCATCCCCATCCCCATCAATCATCAGGAGGATTAATCTTCTGCGATCAAGAATCACTTGACCATGTCTCCATTTGGTGAGGTCTACTAATTCAGACTATAAAATTAGTGAGCATGAACATTGACCACGAATCCATTTGGTGAGGTCTATTGATTAAGATTATTAAATTTAGTGAGCATGAACATCATAGTTAGAATTTAATGAGATTCAAAAAT
>JALLBA010000631.1:0-15462 GCA_036939675.1 Cyclostephanos invisitatus
CCCGTACGCATACGGGCAGGGACTGCTAAGAATTCACATATGGGGAGTCCCAGTACGCATAATGAAATTTTGCCCATACGTGGACTAACATTTATACGCTTGGCGAGCGTAACATTACACGTTAGCATCAGAGTAATATTACTCAGCGTACTAATACGAAACAGATGGGAATCGGGCGTCGCGTGCTGAACGCGAATGGATGGGATCTGTTCCCCACATTGTCTTGAGACGTGGGAACTGTTCGGGGTTCCCCCGTAGAGGCGGGGGGGGGCGACCCTGGCGGCGTTCAACAGACCAACGAGGGAGGATCGATTACCCTAAAATCAAGACAATCGAACGTTAACACAACAATCAAACAGCGCGGCGATAGTCCGATAGTAACTTTTACATTAATAATGCAATTTAGCTACAGAATATGGCATTTCCGGCCCTAAAAGCCCCATTAATTAGGCGTTTCGAGCCATTTGCGAAGGTGTTTAATGTAACAAATTCGCCCCCCCCAGAAAGCGTGCCGGCGCTCCCCTCGTTGGGCGAATCGAACCAAACCACGACACACATCGCATCCCAATGGTGTGACGCAGCTACCTATGCAGGGGGGTCGGCGTCCGACGTCAGCAAGGGGTCAAACGAAGGGCCGTCATGGTGGGGGTCTAGCTTCAAAAAAACTGACTTGTCTTTCCGGTCCGGCCCCTCACGTAGAACCTGCTACGGTGGGAACGGAAAGGGAAAGTATTCTCGTAATCAAGATTTGCTCGTTCACATCTAGCATTCTCACCAGATCGACGGGCAACTGACTGAGTGCTAGTGTGGCGTCTCATGACCATCGTCATTCAGGGGAAAAACTCGCCTCCCGTATCGGTTTCAATGCTGTCCTATCCTCGAGTCCCCGTGCCCTTGCCTCATCCAACTCGTCTGCGTGTATATAGTGACCAGTCATCCCCCCCTCGAGCAATACAAACAAGCTGTCTTCTACGCTCTCAGCGCTTCGCACGCCCTTAGTTCCGTCTGGTTTGGGGAAGGCCCTGGTATTCACCATCCCCGGAGAAAGCTATGGAAAGTTGGGGAAAAAAGCGTTTGTGAATGCACCCTTAGCAAAGAGGCAGGGAGTCCAAGTACAAACAAGCGAGAACGATCGTTCTCTCGACAAATCTTACGGTGTTGACCTCGATACCCTTATATTTGACTTCTTCTGCCAACGCCGCTGTCAATCCCTCTAGCGCAAACTTCGATGCGCAATAATGCGAGTAGTTTTGCAACCCAACCTTCCCGGCCCTCGAGCTAATGTTCACGATCCTGCCGTTGCCCGATGGGAGCATATGCCGTCGAAGGACGGCCGACGATACAACATGAACGCCCACGACATTTAGGTCCAATACCCCGCGAAGATCATCCGACGAAAGATCCCACAGGGGGGCCTTCGTCGTCTGCGCCCTGCCAGCGTTGTTCACTAGGACGTCGATGCCGCCCCACTCCTGGACGATGGAATCCACCGCATCCTCCACTTGCGATGTATTGGTCACGTCCGCTACGTGCAAGCTCATCATCGAGGATGCGCATTGATCGGAAACGGACGATGCAAGCGATGCCGTACCCTCCAACTCGGATCGCGTTCGTGCGACTATGGCCACCCTGGCGCCCTCTCGTCTGCAGATCAAGGCGATCGCTCGCCCGATGCCCCGCCCGGCCCCCGTGACCAATACGCGCTGATTTGCTAAGCGGCCCACGCTTGACATCGCGACTATGGACCCCGCGAAGAAGATGCGGATAAGGAGAAGGAGTGTAAGTGGGATTGACCGCCGCCTCGACATCATGACCTCGTTTTTTCATGTTTTTGCTATGAAAGCGATTGAGCGTTGTTTTAGGGCTGCTATTCCACATCTCTTTTTCAGAAAATGTTTTTATTCGCCAGCGTTGCTCCTGATTCCAATGTTAGTATGTACTTATCGTAAAAGTAATTTTACCTCTTGATTATTTTCCATAACGCTAAGTAAGGCACCATAGCGTCTGGCCTTCTCCGGGAAACCAGAGCGAGAAACGGACGGAACGCTCCAACTCATCAGGGCGTCGATGAGCCAAAAGCAACCATGGCGCTAAGGACTGCGGTGAGTACTAGTGTCGCTGCGCATCTCGAACGACGTTGCCACCCCTCGTCATTGCAGCGATGCTCGTTTATCGTCGAGTCGCCGTTGTAGTCGCGGCGAGCAATTGTCGAAGGAATTGTGAGATTCGTCTCATAAGGCATAATTGGATACGGCAGATGCTGTTGCTGCGATAAATGGCAGTGTGCGGGGGGAGACAACGTTCGTGGCTCACTCGGGAAGACTTCGCAGTATTTTTCTCAATTTTTTTAGTTTGCCTGGAGATGTAGGCCATCCTCTTATTTCGACTTGATTCCATGTGTTGTGAAAAAATCGTTCCTTCATACTTTCATTCCGACTTTCTAGCCCACATGGATATGTTCTTCTGCTTGCCACTCCCGCGCAGTTCACCACGTACAACAAGGGCATCGCCCTCGCCGCGGGATCCGCCACGACCGCAGCGTTTTCCCTCCTCTACTCACAGAAGACGGCGAAATGCGACAGCGAAATCCTCCACGCCCCCTCTTACCCATGGGAGCACCTGGGACTTCTCTCCTCCTACGATTGCGCCGCCCTTCGTCGAGGCTTCCAGGTCTACCGTCAGGTATGCGCTACCTGCCACAGCATCCAGCGAGTGCACTACCGTGAGCTCGTGGGCGTAACTCACTCCACGGCCGAGCTCGTGGCCATGGCGAGCGAGGTGGACGTCATGGACGGCCCCAACGACGAGGGGGAGATGTTCGAGCGGCCCGGGAAGCTGTCGGATCCCCTCCCCAGTCCGTACCAGAACGAGGCACAGGGTCGCCTCGCGAACGGTGGGGCTCTCCCCCCCGACCTCTCCCTTATGGTCAAGGCACGTCACTCTGGGCAGGATTATCTCTTCTCGCTGCTCACGGGATACTGCGACCCCCCCGCCGGGAAGGAGATGCTTCCGGGACTTTATTACAACCCCTACTTTCCCGGGGGGGCCATTGCCATGCCTCCTCCGTTGAATGACGATGGAGTCGAGTATGAGGACGGTACGCCAGCGACAATCAGTCAGCAGGCGAGGGATGTGGTACAGTTCCTTAACTGGTGCGTTATCACACCATTGAATGTTATTTCTCAAATTGTTTTCCTTCTGATTTGTCTTTGCGCCGCTTCTCATAATTTGTCAGGGTTTCCGAGCCAGAGGCAGACTCCCGTAAGAAAGATGCCTTCACCTATATGATCGTACTTGGATTCACTGCCTTGGTCACGGGATATTACAAACGATTTAAGTGGGCTACCTTTAAGACGAGGGCCATCACTTACGTCAAATAAGGTCGAATAGGCATAGTTTTGAGATGTGCTCGTGATTCTTGGTGCACATTTGAGAATGGGTGGTGTAGGGGCAGAATGCGAAAAACTTATGCGATCGCAGTGGATGATTGTTTCAATTGGCACAAATGTTCAATTCTGTGGAGAGAAAATAAATCTACATTCGATTACCTGTCTGATTTCAATAAAAATTCGTGCACTATTGCCATTAATATTGATTTTCCGTATTATTTCTCCTTGTCAGCCATGGCCTTGTTGAAATCTTTATCGCCCTTCAGATAATCTTCGAAACTGATTTCCTTCCCCATAGCCATCCGGTAGACATCTTCTTCCGCCGCCCGTTTTGCCTCCACGTCTTTATTAATCACCGCAAGTAATCGTAGCTTTTCCTCCCTGAGACATCTATCAAGCGCGTACTTTATTTCATTACAACCCCAGAATTTCAATTTCGACGTAGTGGCATGACAGTAGTGCAGGTCATTAATTTCGGATTGACAGTCCGGATGTGGGCGGTCAAGTGGCGGATGCATGGGTCATGTGTCGACGACAATCGGATAGAGTGCAAGTTGCAGTGTAGATTGCCGAAACGCTTTTGGGTGATGTGAGAATCAAAGGGTGGGGTTGATTTATAGTCGGGATCGCAGTATTATCAGATGGAGAGAAGTTCCTTATCCACGTCAAGGAGGCTTTCGCGGAGGGCCAGACTGGTTTTGTGAAAGTTGTGTGGATGGTGTGCTGCATTTTTGTGCCACACTTCTGCACACAGGCACAGAAGTACACAATTGAAACCACGGCGCAGAGAAACGACCGATCATATGTCAGTTCTCAGCTCGGTCCACCAGATTACAACACACTGGAAGGACATCCCGCATCAATAATGCGACGTGTTGTCAGTGTGTCAGCTAGGGCGTTCATTTCCCCACGGAACAAATGTGGGGGCAACCCAGTCAATATCTTCCTCTTCTCGGGGCCGACCACATCCAATGAAAGAATCAAGCTTGCGCGGACATGCTCATGGGAAAGCATTGTAATTGAGAGCGAAAATGGGACCGGGACGCTTCCCAAGTTTCATTTTTACATGCCATCTGGAGACGAAGTTAGTTTTTGCTGCCGTGAGTTCGTAGTACTACGAAAATTGCCGAGGATAGGGCATGTGTTATAGAATCAATTCTTACACCCGCACATCAATCACGTTTGTTGCAGACGCAGCCATTGGAGCATGCGCAGTATTGACAAACGATAAATTGACTGTATCATCAGAAGAGACTTTGCAAGCGAATCTCCGATCTTCGATGACAACTGTGTCGTTTACAACCGCTGAGGAGGGGTTGAGATATGATGCAACTGTTACCGGGAACGAAGTACAACTCATCACTGACGCGCTGCATCACGAGTCAGAATGCAATTCACAATCTGTTTCGCTGGAAGACTTTTTGTTTGAGGTAGGATTGGATGTCAGTGATGTGACTACAGAAGTTGATAGTGGTTTCAGATGGCCAACATTCATCAATACTTCGATTGCTCGACCAAAGACTATCATACCAATCGCATCGTTAGAGCGCTTGCATGGTGCAACACCTCCGCAAAACCCAGAGAAATTCCGAGAAATGTGCGACTCGATCGATTCAACAGGTAAAGATATTGTTTTCTTTTGCATAGATCGAGATCAAGGATTGCCGAAGTAACGTCACTTGCCCTCTGACTGTCTTGTAATGTTCATTGAACAGGTATTTATTTATATTCTACCGTCACGAAACGTGACATCGTCGAGGCAACAGTGAAGGGAGATTTCGCTTTTGAATGCAGACAATTTCCAAGATTCTCTGGCTATTCCGAGGATCCAGCAACAGGGATTGCGGCGGGTGCGCTAGCTGCTAGTTTTCGCAAACGCCAATTCATGTGTTCCAGCGGTGAAGGTGGGGGCGACAGCAATTACGACATACACCAGGGTACAGCGATGGGGCGACCGTCAAAAATAAATGTAAGGATTTGTAACTACCCATCGGTGGAGACCAATCCAAATCCTCCCATGAAAGTTATTTATACTGGGGCAGTTGCACTTGACTCTGTTTCCTTTTTGAATCTTGAACAAGAAACGTAAATTAGATTTTCTGGGTTTAATTTTTCTCATCAACACTTAGTTCACACGAGATTGGCATTTGATCAATCAACCCTCAAGTTTGTCGTCGATATCTTTGAAATATTTGAAGAAGGATTTAAAGAACGCGAGACCATGCGCTAAATCAGTAACCCCCATCACCTCTCTAACGCTGTGCATAGAAAGTTGAGGCATGCCCACGTCAACAGTGCGAATGCCAGTAGCTGCACTCAGCATCGGGCCTATGGTTGTACCGCAGGGACAGTCTGATCGAACCACAAACTCCTGCAATGGAACTTTGACCTTCGCTGCGATTTCTCTCGCAACAAAGCCGGAAATGCAGTTTGTGGCGTAACGTTGATTTTGATTAGTTTTGAGCGCGATGCCGGCGTTCAATTTGGGTCCATGATTCTTCTCATGCTTGGATGCGTAGTTGGGGTGGACTGCATGTGCCATATCAGCGCTAAGGATGAACGACTTGCGAACAGCCGATGCATGCAAATCAGGATCACGGCTATGAGAATTCTCACTCATTGCAGCCGAGATTCTTTGGAAAGCCTCTACCATGACAGGAGACCCAGCGCCCTGTGTACTAACGCTGCCGATTTCCTCGTGGTCGAAGCAAGCTATCAAAGAAATCATGTCGTCCTCGGCAAAATCTTCGCTCTTGCTGTAGTCCAAGATAGTGTCTAATGCAACGAATACGGTGGCCAGATTGTCCAAACGTGCCGAGTACAGGAATTCATTCTTGATACCACCCAAACTCGCTGGTTGGCAATCGAACAGTCCCAGCTCGAAATTCGCAATTTGATTAGTTTCGATGCCAAGTTCGGACGCGACCAACCTCATGAGTGCTGGCTCTTGGCCTTTCGTCCATGAGTCTCCGTCTGGATTGTTGAGCTGCTTCCCAATTGAGGACTCCAGTAAGGATTGCGTGCCAAGAATGGGATTGAGGTGTTCCTCTTTGTTCACTTTGAACGAGCCCCGTTCATCCGCAGTCTGGAGATGAATGCACAGAGTGGACACACGCGCTACTGGTCTGAAGATCTGAAGCATGTGTTGTTCGATTTTTTCGTTCTGCGTCACTGGATCAACCGCCCTGACAAGTACCCTGCCTGTAATTCCAAGGTCTCTATCGAACCAAGTATGCCACAAACTTTTGTGCGCACACGTTGCAGTTCACAGTTAGTTGTGAGATCTATTTACAAGAGTGGATTTCATGTCATAAAATTTTGTTTCACTTGAACACTCACCCTCCTCCGTAACACTCAACTCCAAGCTGAACGCATCCCGATCCAGCGCGTTTGCTCAAAGGTTTTACCTTTAAATAAGGAGAATCTGCGAGGCGAAATCGAATTATAGAGTGAAATATTATCAACGGACTCATTATAGAGCTAGACACGTCGATAAACAACTGACCAGTGTGAGCTCCAATAATTTTGAATCCATTGCCTGGCTTGTACTTAGAACCGACGGCGAAAGCCACGACAGTTGACTTGTTGATCGTGTAATAGTAGCATCCGCCTAAATATATATTTGTCAATTGAGAAGAGAAAGGATGAGAAACATCACAAAACGGTTCAAAATTGATTGAAAAATATGTTTGGCAATCTGCCTCCCTAATAATTCAACTCACCTGGACTAAGCTTCCCCGCAAATGGCTCCCTCTTGCTCAATTTTACAAATCCTGCCTCACTCAACGCATCACTGCAACTCTTGGTGGCCAGAAATGGATCCGTACTTTTCGTGAGGAATTCACAAGCCCTCTTCCCGAGCGCGATGTGATCCTCATAATACTTTTCAGTTCCAACGGGGTTGTCAGGGTTGACGACCCCCTTTTCGATTTTGAAATGAAGACGACGCACGCGCTGCTGGAGGGCACGATCTTTCGACTCGGCATCGCTATAGGTATTCCGTATATTTAAGAGAAATATAATGATGGAGTGGATTGCGTAAGGCTGCATGTCCATCTCAACGAGAGTGCAACATAATTTTTTAATCGCGTTATTGCCTCCGTGGAACTCACGTGAAATCATTGGAAAGCATTGCCTGGTGTGTATTTTTCGTGTTGTGTTAGTTGTGGCATAACGATACAAATGTGAGCAAAAAATATTCGAGAAGAGAGCGTCGCGCACCCCCCTCGGTATCAGAATTGTCTTACCTGAGGCACGCTCAAATTCTGACTCTTGATCATCAACATAGCCGCACGATGGACACGTTCGTCGTCATCTTTACGCGGCTTTTTGGACGGCGGTTCCTCCTCCAATTTCATCGCTGGCGATTCCATCTTTACTAGGGGAGATGACATTGCTTCGTTCAGGTTTGACGTTGGCGGCATACTGACGAGGTAAAGGTACGATGGTGTCCGGTTTGGGGGTGGGTCGGTGGGGCTGTTGCTAATAAAGAAAACTCTCGAAATGAATTTTTTGGAAAATGGCGTTACGTTACGCGTGTTGGTCATAAGAGTGTCATTTAGTACTAAAACGTAAGAAGTCGCAAATAATCACCTTATCAGACAATAATGCGAATTATCGTCAGCGATTTGTTGAGTTTTGATTCATTTTGGCTTCAATCTATTATTATTGGCGACTTGATGTGGAGAAAATTTTATTATTGTATGCATTTTGAATTATTTTGTGTGAACAATTTTTTCATTTTTCATAATCGGTTTTTCATCCCGAGCTGTGTGTGCATGCAGCGTTCTCCATTGGGGATTGTTCATCGTCCGAGAAGAGCATGCCAATGAAGTTGGCGGGGACGACTTCGGCGGCGGCCACGGACGACGACGACGCGCCACCTCCTATGAATGGCAAAAATTCTCGTCCGCCGCAGCTGCTGGCGGTGGATACCGCCGCAGCAGAGGCAGAACATGCATCGTCCTCGGTTGGGCCGACGGCGGGTCAAAACCCAACGACGCCGGCCGGTTACCGCGGACATTCCGACCTTCGCAGTCCTGGGGTGAAGAAGTCTCCCACGGCAGCCGATGGATTATCCAATGCTAATGATTTCGGTGACGAACCAACGACGGGGGGTGGGTCTTACATTCCAGATTTCATCACCCAGACCGACAGGCACGGCAACGCGACGACCCCACGCAGCGCTGAGGGGATACAGGCGGCTAGACGGATGCACCCATCGGGTCCAGAGCCGAATCTTCATGTCGAAGGAGGCGCTTTAGTTGAGGATGTTCAAGCGGCTACCATGAAACAGGAAGTTAAAGAGGCTGAGACGGATGCGTACGATTCCATTCTTGACGGCTTTAGGATGATGTGTTGCTGCCTCCTTCCCGAAGAAAGTAATGCTCCTCCTAGAGCGGTGGCAGATTCCAATAATGATGACCCCACGAGGAACAGCGGTAGTCCCGTTGGTTACTCCACCAGGGGGCACGACGCCCCCCTTTTGTTTGAGGAGGATTCAGCGTTGAGAAACGGGAACAATCCAGACAAAATCAAACTTCTGCCCAACCTCCATCATGATGATCACGGGAAGAAATGCCTGGTCTTAGACCTGGATGAAACTTTAGTGCATTCTAGCTTTCGAGCGGTACCTCGTTCGGACTTTGTCATCCCCGTTCAAGTAAGTTTTGTTTTTTTGTTGCAGTATCCTATTTCCTACTCCAACAAAATCAGGCACTTTATCTCCGACCGTCTCCCTTAATATTAATTACTGTATCAGATTGACGATGTTGTTCACTTCGTCTATGTGATTAAAAGACCTGGCGTTGACAGATTCCTGGTTGAAATGGCGAAGCACTATGAAATAGTCGTCTACACGGCCAGCTTGAACAAGTATGCCGACCCGTTATTGGACCTACTGGACCCCAATCGCGTCATCCGCACGCGCCTTTTCCGCGAATCGTGCGTTTTCTACGGAGGTAACTACGTAAAGGACATGAGCTTGCTCAATCGCGATCTGAGTAAGTCCATCATCATCGACAACAGTCCGAGCTCGTACATGTTCCATCCCGAGAATGCCATAGATTGCACGAGCTTCATAGACGACCCAACGGACAGAGAGTTAGATCACATAGGGAAATTTTTGATCGGGATAAAAGATTTGCCCGATGTGAGGAGGACCGTGAACTTATGGAGGGAATGGCCTAACATCAATTTACCCACAAATAATGCATAAGCTAAGCTTTTTATATTGCAACCCCCTGAATTTTTTGAATGCTCTGACTTGGATCGTCCTGTTTTTTCTGCTACTCCTCCTTTACTTACCCCATTCGGGTTCTGACAAAAAACATTCCTTCGCTGCACGGAATTAGAGAACTAAAAGATACTTTGTTATGTATCTTGGGTTTGTTCGCTGGGGCTGAAGCACTTCAGGTTTTCTCCGCAGCAGAGTTCAGTCCTCTTCCAGGTGTATTTCCGGTCACGTCGGGCATGTATATGAGCCTTGATTGGCATTCATCGATCGTAGAACTGCGTATTTGTCTCCATCGCACCATTCTCTTCGGAGACTCTCGATCACTGAAGTAACATCCTGTAATGATGATGGGCGGGCGGGGGATGACGGTCCAGCGACTTTACTTTTCGATCAGATCAGTCAACCCCTAAGCTAAAATAATAAGGAGACAGCGCACGCTGGGTTTTGGCCCAACACAGCCATCACTCCTCCACCCATAAAATTGACACACACTCTTCAGGAACAATATTAAAGAATTTATTGCGAATTTTCTCAGCAGAATTGTCCATCTGCTGTCAAATGTATCATCCACAACCAACATTTCCGGCACCGCCATTGTCAGGCTCTACAAGCTTTGAAATTAGTGATCGGTAAACAACCAAACAAAAATAAAATTCATCACTCTAACACTACAAGACAACACACTCTTCCCAACAGACTTACAATTCCACACCCCTAACAAAAGATGGTCCACCCTAACCTCCCCGCACTCATTACACTAGTTCTGCTCTTGGCCGTAACATGTCATTGCAACCAGCTCAAATTTCCGCTCCTACCCCAGATCACACTACTTCCTTGTCCGATCAAGCAACTGCAAGTCAAGCAGTGGCACAATCCAACCGTGCCAAGCGTCGACTCGCAAAGAAGAAAAGAGAAACTCTTCTCCGAAAGCAAGTTCTCAAACATCTTTGCGAGGTTGAGCAGGGACAACAAGGCAAACGACGCCGCAGTATTCGACTCTACATCAAATGCTGCAACGAACAGCTGTTACAAGAGAACTGCACCTGCGTCCTCTTTGGCAAGGAAGATTATTTCCTGGACAATTCGGAAAAATGCTTGGACCAACCGACGGTTTCCGCATCGTTGTGCACGACGACGAGGACACAGAAGAATTTTCGAACAGCGATCAAGTCGATTAGATTATTCCCGGCACCGCGAGTGACGCTTACATCGATATCGATCCCAACATTTGACGAAGCAAATATCTATAAGCGACCAGCACCAAATATAAGCCCCACAGACAGGACTCTTATCGATTCCGTTAAGACAAAAATTACAAGGAAGACATCGGAAATCCTTCTCACCATGAGCATGGTCTCCACCAGGGCACGTCAGCGCAATAGAGGCTTGGGGCAAATCAAAGAGCTGCGGTTATAAAATGCAGCGATTAATAACGAGGCTAGGAAGAAAAAGGAAGAGGAGGAGAGAAACAAGCGAGCTGAGGCGGAACAAACCAACAATGAAATAAGCAAGAACGCGGCGACCACCACTCCCAAAAATCTCCAGAATTGGATGAATGGTGGTTGCGATGATCCCGAGCCTCAGGATAGGAGCAACGACATGGATGAGGAAGATGATACAGCAGCGTTGATGGTAATTGAGGGAGTCGTAGACAAGGAGTGCGAAGAAGACACATCTGGAATGTCTCCCGTCAAAAAGAGAAGTAAAGGCAAGAAGCGCACATCATCCCGCCCTCGATTCTCGCCGTCACCCTAATACAACCGATAGTATGACCTTCAACAACTCTACTAAATCTACTTCCTTCCTGGACAAAATGGCGTACCCACACTTGAGGGTTATCCTCTAGCTCGCAATTGCCCTCAAGAGCGATAAGGTTTTCGAAGAATTCATGCAAGCACTGATGGCCTTCATTACCAATGCTCAGATGGTGGATCCTAAATTTGTCATCAACCCAATTTGTTCGACATCAAAAGAGAAGAATATCAGCAATAAAGGAGAAATCTCATCTAATATGACAAAGTTAGGCACCCATATCAAGATCTCAGGAAATGGAAACGCCTTCAACAAAAAGAAAATTTGGAACAATCAAAGCACCGAGCGAAAAAGCAGGAAAACTCAAAAAGAGGAGTTTCGCGACCCGGTAGTGTACTACTCGATGGTAATTTCCACGGAGGTAGAACCCCCCGAGCTGATTGATTGGCTCATGCATGAATGGTCACGCCTTAACGGTACGCGCCTACAAGTCAAGGATTTACAATCCATCAGCAGCGAGTCAGTAGTCACCTTTTTCAAAATGTCAACCTCCACTCCAAAAAATGTCTTACTCACTGAACTGACCCGCATCTTATTGGAAACACAAAAGAGAGGTAGAGAAGAGGTCATGGAGAGAGAGGATCTTTGCGACCTCAATGCTTATGACTTTTCCTTTGATGAAGGGACAGAATATGAAGAATCACTTCCCCCAATGAATCTGAGAGTGCAGAATGCTCTTTTACGTGGACAAGAAGTCACGGTCTTTAACAAACTCAGCCATCACGCTCAACAAGCGCAAAAGAGCTGGCATCTCGAAGTTGATTCTAGGCATGCCAAAAAATGAAGGCTCTTATCCAGCGCGCTAAAATATACGGATGTGTCGAAGAAATGTGGATGAGTGCATGCCCACCTCAGCAAAGTTACGGACGCTTCGTCGATGGCGCGCGAGGCTAAGCGTCAGGTGGATGTCACACAATCACATACTAACTATCAGCTCTCTATGGTTGCGGAAGAACTAAGCGGGGTCGTCAACGTAGACAAATCCCTAGCAATTCTGCACCCGACCACTGAAACAGAAGTAGGGATTCTCATGCTTAGGACTGTGCTACTAAACTATCTAAAGATGGAGGATGGCCACCCTATGATTGCAGAGGTGCATCAAGAGGTTATCTGCAAACCCATTCATGTTATTGTTCCTCAAACCGAAGAGGTGGAGAGGATGATAGGCATGATGAACAAAAACCTTCCTGCTTTCATCTATCACATGCTCCTGGAAATCGACTTTACCAAGGAAATTATCAAAAAGCTGCTTAAGAACTCATGCGAGGCCTCTCTCGTAGCCCAGATTTCACAGTGCAAGTGGAATTCCAGCACTCGTAAGCTCACGACACCCGAAGAAGAGCTACGGGACAAAGCGGTTAAGTCTCTTGAGATGGCAGCATGGTTCAAGGATGAATTTGGCTTCCTAAAGCGAGGACCCAAACCAATGCCCGCCCTACCTATCGATGCGCAGTTTAACCTTGACGCTACGGGGTCAGTCAAGACTATCCACGACCGGCACCAACAGCAGCCCACGTCGATATTGAAAACCTCCATGGTCAGCAAGACCGCCCCAATCACAACCACTAGACTCGATGCTGTCGACCTATCAAAGGACAACGACGACAGCAGCGACTCAGGGGACTCCGCATCCCAAACAAGCTTATCTTCCGGAGAGGGAGATGACAAGAGCTTGAGCAACGAAGGGTCGTGCTCCACGACCTCGGACAAAAACGGCAAGGAAATGGGCACGGCCGGGAGTGGATAGTCAGTGCCAGCTACCCCTCCATATCCACGGGAGGGGCACAGCGTGCGGCGTCAAGTGGAAGGGGTGATGATCCGGATTCGAGATGCGCGAATGGGTCAGGGGGCAATACTTCCCGTGGCAGGCATAACCGGTCTCGGGCAAGTATTTTTCGTAAGAGTAGAGAGCTTCGGCAAGTGATTAAATTAATAAATGTAAATGGGGAAGTGAGGACGATGAGGCGGGAAGGACGGATGAACTTTACAAACCATATTTCAGTCCTCGAAGCCCTGTCGCACTGGGCTAACAACATATGTGGAGCCCGACGGGTCAGCGAGGATGCACGAACATGCGCAATAGATGAAACGGGCACATTAGACCTGACCGGGCTTAATTTGTATAAAGAAAACGATGCATTACAACAAGAATTGGAGGAAATACACGGAATACCTGTACATGAGGAGGTTCTCCAGGTCCATGGTTTTGCACCTCCAAAGAAATCGGAGGGCATGGTATGACTGATCAATGAGAATGTTAACGGGTTAAACATGCAATTGTGCGAAAATGATAAGGTGGGGAGGATGAAGAAGCTGCACGACGAACTCAAGATTGACGTAGCGGCATACTGCAAACACAAGATGAACTATAAGCACAAGAGGAACATCAACGGCTTTAACTTCAAGGGTGGCGAAGCAGCAATCCAGTCTATCGTTGCACACAATGTGCATGAGAACGTAGGAAGGATCCAGCAAGGAGGAACGAGCCTAATCCTTTTTGGACATCTAACCCAACATTTGGACCCAAACGAGAGCGGAAAAGATCCTACAGGCCTTGGACAATGGTCGGTCATGACACCACAAGGGGAAGGAATGCGAACCCAATTATCTGCGGGTATAACCCATGCGGCAACAACAAGACAAACAGCGGCACGTCATATCAACAACAACGAAGGTTTCTTATCACCACACAGCAGGATCTCACATGCCCACGAAAGAAGTTTTATGAAGATTTAACCGCTCAGTTGTCCAAGTGGCGAGAGGAAGGCGACCGGTTGGTAGTTTGTATGGACGCAAATGAAGACATCTATCATAAAACCATCGGCCGATCCCTCACTGACATTCATGGGCTGAATATGAGCGAAATCATCGGGGAGTTCACAGGCAAGATGATTGGACCGACCTTTTTTCGCGGGAGTAAACCGATTGATGGTGTCTGGGCAACACGGGATATCAGTGTGACCCACGCATGCGTTATGCCGGCAGGATATGGGGTTGGCCACCACCGGATGTTTGTCATCAACTTTCAGGAATCGAGTATAGTCGGGACGACACCTTTCCATGTTCAAAGACACTCCACGAGGAGGCTGAACACCAAAGTCTCTAGCGGAGCAACAAAGAAATACGTCACTAGGCTGGAGGCTAACATTAAATAACACCGGATTCCTGAGAAGCTTGACAAGTTGCAAGTCCGCGGACATACAAAGCGTAAATCGACCCAGAGGGAATTGAATAAGATTGATCTGCAAATCAAAAATCTCATGCTCAACGCGGAGAAGAAATGTTGGAGGATCAAATCCGGTCGTATCCCGTTCTCGCCTGAAGCAGCTCTATGGATTCGGCGCATTCAGGTATATCGATCGCTCGCACGGTATCACGAGGGACTAATAAGGAACCGTGGCAATCTGAAGTGAACCGCAAGACGATGTGGCATAGAGAGGTGCTTCAAACTCAAAATGGAGGATATCCTGTTGAGATTGAAGGTGTGCATACATCGGTGTGACCATTACCGAAAGAACGGAAAACACTATCGACAGCATTTAAATGATTGCTTGACTCAAGCTTGCGACAAGGAAGATAGCGAGAAGGAAAGAGAGATACTAGAGATCATCCAAAGGGAGAAGGCTAGAAGATTCTGGAGGCGTATCAACTATGTTATGGGGAAGGCAACAAATGGGTCGGTCAGACGAGTACTAGTTGAGAATGAAGAGGAAGGAACACTCACGGAACACACCACACAGGCGTCGGTCGAAGAGGCGATTTTTAATAACATTCACAGGAAGCATTTCACTCTAGCGGAGGCAGCGCCAGTATGCAACGGGAGACTACGCGGTCTTTTTGGGTACAATGCAGCAACGGTAACAGCCGAAAGAATCCTAAACGGAACTTATATCTATCCCAACAAATTTGATACAGCCACCAAAGAAATCTGCGAGGAATGCACAAGAATATGCCTGAAAGTACCAAAGGACTCTCTAGATTTATCAATTACAAGCAACGACTGGAAGATGCAATGGAGGGGAAGAC
>JALLBA010000632.1:0-15424 GCA_036939675.1 Cyclostephanos invisitatus
TTTTTTTTTTTTGGACGGGTGACGGACAGAAATAGAGTGGCAGATAATAGGAATTTTTTTTCCCGCCAATTTCCGCGAGTCGGATTTCTATTATTTTTGAACAGTCTTTATTTTTGAGTTCAACGCAGGTCGTCTATCATCTGTCTGCCCGCCTACCACGACATGTAGGACTTAGTAACCTCTCATTCGATTAGTTTCGCTGATTTCGATATAATCTTCTCTGATTTCGGATCCGATAAAGAGCGCACACTCAATGAGCAATGACCCGACATTTCATTGCACAATATGTTTTCAATGTGGCCCCCGACGAAGGCTAAACAATGCCAGTAGTGCACATATTTTGACCTTGAACAAGATGAAATGCATAATAATGCGCATCGGCCTCATAGCGCTAGTAGGGTCCAATCCCCTCACGCTTCTTGTTACTGCACAAGAAGGATCCGAATTTTCCATCGCGCCACTTTGCCAATCACTCCTTTCCTACTCATACGACTCCGGTGAAATGCTGGGGACGACGACGAGCTCCACGGTAGTTTCCCCTTACCCGGATGCGGAGTGGATACAATTGGATCTGACGGATACACATCTCGCACCGAACGCGAAACTCATCCTGAGAGGCGCAACGGCCACGCAAGAGCTTGATGCGACCGCCCTAGCTTTCTCATCTAATGGATATAGCGCTATGTTCGAGGGGGACTACGTCTCCATCGAGGTCGGTTATTCCTCGCCGCCCGGCGGTCGACGATTGGGACCGGGCGCGAAGGGAGAAAAGAGGAGTGGAAGGAGCCGGGACGGCAATTTGGAGGGGACGACCGCGTCGCGCGTCATCGTGTCCAACGTCTTAGTGGGTACGTGCGAGGATGATCCTAAAGTACAGCAAATATGCGGTTCGAGCGACAATCGCGCAGCCTCGACGGACAGGCGACAGGGCCGCATCACCCTGGGTGGCATTTGCACGGCGTGGTTAGTAAGCAAGAGTGTGTTCGTAACCGCCGGACACTGCGGCGACGCGAAGGCTAATTCGCGGATCTCCTTTACGTACCAAGGCCGGGGGGTTGCCGTCCCCCCGGAGGATCAATACGCTGTCGACCTATCGACATATAGGAGGGGATGCAGTTCCTCCAGCTCTTGCTCTCCGCTAGAAGCCCCCGACTGGTTTGTCGGGCGATTCCTTCCCAATGCCGTGACGGGTCTGTTCCCGGGAGAAGCGAACGGGAGTTCTTGGTACACGATCAGTACATCGGCTCCGTCAGTGGGAAGCACCGTCCGTGTCACGGGCTATGGCACCGACAGCAGCTCGACGGCGAACCTATCGCAACAAACGCATGCGGGCAGGTTGAATGTGAAAACTTCGAAAATTTATGGGTACAATGTTGACACGATGGTATGGCATATCACGAGTATCTTCTTATGCTCTCACATACGCAAATTTCTTCACAACTTTCTATGTTTCATCAATTTCCTCATCCTGGTACTTTTGTTAATACAGCCAGGCCAATCCGGTGCCCCCGTCATCAATGAGAATACGCAAAAGGTAGTGGCAATACATACCAAGGCCGGTTGCGGGCCATCTGGGGGGTCCAACCATGGAACGAGATTTACCTCTGGTGCCATAGACCGCATCAACTACATGATATCGGTAGAGCCAGCGTACATGTCCTCTTTCAGACAGCCAACATCAAGACCGACATCGAGGCCGACATCAAGGCCAACATCAAGGCCAACATCCAAGCCAAGATCCACGCCTACCACATCGAAACATTCGGCCGGGGAATCAATATGAGAGATCAATACGAGAGTTTCCTCATACCCTCCTTTGCAAGTATTGTTCTGCGAGGGTGCTCCCTTGTCCTCGCTCATTGGAGCCTTTATTGTGTGATTATTGTAAAATGTATCTCCCGATTAGTAGAATCTCTTTACGGTATTAATCACTGAAAATCTCACGAACAATATTATGCGGAACGTAAGCGAGTCGTATTTCTAGAGAATACTTAGCTTTTTTTGTCATGTCTTCATCGATGATGAACGCAACTCTCTACTTTTACGATACTACTGGATTCCAGATATCGCCGCAATCACCTGAGAGGAGTTCATCACTGGGGACGAATTTCATGCATCGAGAAGACTCTGAACCCCTCACAGATTAATCCAACCGAGGTCGAGATGTGATAAAACACTGCACAATAATCCATTGGGGTATGAAAATGAACGAGAGTGGATTTATATCCAGGTTTCAACCTTATTTTGCATCGGCGCTGTTGTCGTTGTTTTCGTCGGGGTAGGCAGATGCGATAAAATCGACAGCGTCGCGCACACCATCAGAGTACTGCCGTAGGGGCAGTATATTGAATGGCTCCTCGAGCTGCACGCTGGAATAATATGGCGAGGAGAAAAAAAAACGGTGTCCAGTCAGTCATATTGTTCTCACACCGTTATCATCCACCCCAAAAGCGTGCACACGTCGAAACTCCCCCCCCCTCCTCCTCTTCCTTCAAGACTCACCTTATATCCTCGATGCCCATAATAGTATACGATATCCCGATCGTCGCGGGGATCGTCCACAGCGGACCGCAGGCGGCGAATATCGCGAATGGGATCATGTTGGACCAGACGAATAACAACCTCGACGCGTGACGCGTGAAGCAGGTGGGTATCGGCGTCTTCTGCAATCCCTCGCACCCACCGAGGCCCGAGATTAGACGCTGCACCTGAACGTCGAGTTCCCTGTTAAGGAGCGCGTCGTCCACGCCCCCCCGCCGCCCATCGCCGCCACCGTTGTTCCGCGCGATGATCCCGCGCATGAGCGTGGCGATACCAAGGGGAACGTTCGACCCGTCGCGGAACCAAACGCACGCCCTGACGAGGTCCTCGTGCGTCTCGTCGTCGCGGTACACGTCCAACATCTCCGCTCGGTACTCGGCGTACACTTTTTCGATCATGTCCGGATCGGTCCGGCGCAGTGCGGGATGATTGCCCTTGTCATTCAGGTGGAATGTCAGGGCCACCGAGTAGGCCTTCACGAGGTATAGCATCCGGTCCGCGTCCGACCTCGACCTCATCCACATCAGCGTGTTCGACGCAAGGTCCCTCGATGCGGCGTTGACCACCCCGAGCTGTCGACGTCCCTCGACGTATCGACCATAGCTGGCGTTGAGACGAAATCCCGTGAGTAGGGCGATGGCGGTGGTCCCCGCCGCAACCGCGGACGTACCATTCGCGTCCATGCATATCCACATACTGGGATCGATCGCCACGAACTCGTTGTGAAACACGAGACATCCGGCGACGATCGACGTTATGAAGAAGTCCGGGAACATCAATCTCTGGAACGGACTGCTGCCGAATGTCGTCAACATGTGCCTCATACGACGGTATACGCTCTTGTGCAGGTCCCACTGTGTCGTGGTGTAATTGAGCTCGCGCGTCGGGTCGATGCGACGACGGCGCTTGATGCGATTGTCGTATACGCTGTCGATGCAGTACATGCTGTCGGGGGTGACGCGCGAGTTACGGGGGATATATAATTCGGACGGCACTTTCGGCGTTGGCGGGAGCGTCGCTTTCGTGATCGTCGTGGATGTCGGCGATGACGACGACGTTGACGACGCTCTCGTGAGGGCGACGACAAATGGTCGGGAACTAGCCTTTCGTCGTGGCCTCACCTCAATTGTTCTCTCCGACCGGACGTGCCACGAGAAAGATCGATACGACCTCAGTAATAATCGCATTGTGCTCATTTTCTACATACTCCGGGGCGGACGCCGGAGAACGATCGTCGTCGGCGGCGGCGTCGTTCAGCTTTTTGGACAACAACATGGGCGCTCGTAAGTACCTATTGTACCCACGTACAGCACTTCCTTACTTATCCACATCATTTTATGGTAAAAAAGTACTCGACGTAGATACCATCCCCCTCATCCTTCCGCAACACACTCCTAGTAGGTAGTACTATTCAAATAATTTGGTCCATATCCCACCCCCTCCGCCCCCGCCCCGTCGCCTCGACCCTCCTACTTTGCCATCTCTCATCCCCCCCCCCTTGCCTCCATTCCATCCTCTCAAGGAATACGATATAGAGTGGAGCATAGAGACTGACTCCCATCCCTCGTTCGTTACAAAAGTTTAGAGTTAGGTAGTCATGAGCCTGATTTACACCTCTCCAACCTCGAGACACAATGTGAGTTGACATTATTCTTCGGCTATTTTTCTTTCATTCCGTTTCTTTTTGTCGAGAGATATCTGAACTAACTCAAGCGACCAGCTGTGTCGGTTTACATTCCCACCCAATATTCATATCGTTAGCTGTACCTCGGAGGGAAGGCAGACGCCAAGTCTCTCCCCACGCTCCAGCAGCGGAATATTCGAAGGTAAATAAATATATCGCCATCCTCTCCCGCCCTTCCTCCCAGTTTTGCCCTGTTTTTGGAAAATCTCACCCGCAATCATTATCGGTTGAGCAGGATTCTCAACGTTACTCCTGCGAAAGAACAGGGAATCACGGCCGGCATACCTAACTACTTCGAAAACGCCGTCGGCAGTAAGATAAAGTACAAACGCATTCCAGTTTACGATGCCTCCACTAGCGATCTCCTGTCATATGCAGACGAGATGGTGGAATTCATAAGCCAGGGGCTGCATCATGGCGGGGTTTTGGTTCATTGTCAAAGGGGCGTGTCGAGGAGTGCCACGGCAGTTGTAATGTTTCTGATGAGGTGAGGCATCAAGCATTTTATGTTTGCATTATGTTTGTGTCCATTCTTTGATGCCTTCCGATTGCGATGCTCAACGGATGAATTATGTGTCCCTTCACTCTGTACGTTTGAATAACAACAGAAGAGCAAACATGACTATGAAGCAATCCTTAAAATTGTGCCAGCGCCGTCGGCCAGTGGTGGATCCTATCCCGGCATTTTTAGACCAACTGATGGCTTACGAGAAGGACTGTCGAAAGGGGGGACATTTAACTGCGAATGACGCACCGGAAAACAACAACGAAGTTGAGAAAGTTTCGCGAGGGAATGGGATCCGTGAAAACAGCGGCGCACAAAAAAGGACGACGGATGATATTATTGATGGTGACGAAAAGAAGAGAAGGGTCGCAGGACCAGCAATTGGACCTTCAATGGCACCAGCTAGAGGTCCAATCATATCTGCATCGATTGGGCCGGCCAGGGGACCTCCCGAGAGAGAATCCAGTGCAAAATAGGAAAACTAGCAACAATGGATTAAGGCTTTTCATATCAATCAATTACTCTCCCTCCTGGTAGATCTAGCCTACCTACTCTCTAGAAATGTGTGATGTTAATGGCTTCCTGACCAAACAACAGGTGTCTTTTGACATAATCTGTTGAGAGAATAATTTGGCGAGAAAAGTTTGTTAGTCAACTATGACCGGGTTCTCAAAATTGAATATTAAGTTATGTTGGAGCTTTCAGAGGTACAATACGAGATCATTACATAAGTTATATGTTCAGCATTTTCTCTTCACGAGATGGCCCTAATTTGTTCCACCGTTTTTCCAGTTGCTGAAGTAACATGTGAGAGCTACGAATGACAATAAATCTGTTGGTGTCAACGTCATATGTTATTTTTATTTGATCATCTATTGTACCTACTTACATTTGGTAGACTTCTCTCTGAGCAATATCTGCACGCCCCGAATGAGCCTCTTTCCACCAGGTCTCTTTTCTTTCCCCCTCGGCGATAACGTTTCTCCATTCCTTGGAGATATCACTTGCCTTGGGGATCTTACTTGCTTCGGAGACCCTACTACTAACGTTTCTTTATTCTTCTGAGATAGCGATTGCCTCGGGGATATTAATTGCTTCGGAGAATCAACTACTTGAGAATAATACCCGCTTCCCGCAATCATAAATGCAGTCGCTGAGTCTTCATCATCGTATTCGATGGTGGAGGAAGAACTCGATGCCGTAGAGTAGCTGTACGTCTCTCCCACTGCTAGTGTCTCTATATCATCGGTTGCCCTCGTATCGTATCTATCGTCCTCAATTTCATCCAGCTCTTCTGGCGCGAAGAAGAGCCGATTGATATCGTCAGACTCGGTCCTCGGTCGAAGCCGCACGCTGGTAACTGGAGGGTAGTGAAATTTAACATGGCTCTCTTTCGACGAGGAGTCTCCATTTGACGTTTCTTGAGTTTCCCAAGAAGCAACCCTTTCCATCAAGCTTTTCTCATCGTAATCATATCGGTCATGAGAACTGACGCAGCAGAGACCATCGACGGTGACGTTGGTACATGTTAGTTTCCCCTGGACAGATGAGCTTAATCGGTTAAAATTGTTGTCGCTTGACAGTGTGGCGGATAGAGATTTAAGTAAAGACGGATCCCGAATGATTCTTGCAATCTTTGCCAATGCCTTCGCGGTAGCTTCGAGAGCCGTCTCGGATTGACGACATGATGTAGAGCTTTCGGCGAATGTTTCGAAGTCTAACCTCTTTGTGTGATCAGGCGTGGACGGTATCCGTTTCCCCTTGTTGTCGCTTGGAGATGTGGCTGATTGAGAATCAAGTAAAGGCGGATCTCGATCAGTGCCGACCTTTGCCAGTGATATTCCTGTTCCTTTACCAGGCGCCGCGATCCCGGCACTCGCGATACCTTCGAGAGCAGTGATGGATTGACGACATGACAGGGAGCTTTCGGCGCAATGTTCGAAGTCGAACCCCTTTGCGAAATGATATGGCGTGGACGGTCTTCGTTTTTCGCCGCCCCCGATGACAGGAACACTTGGTGGAGGAGATTTCACCATATCACTATCAGAATATATTACGATATAATGCTGATTTTATGTTATATCGATGGGAGGGCGCAAACACATTCATCGTTTTGGACCTCTTCCGTTCATCTCCTGAAGAAAAATAAATTATGTGTGTAGTGTTTAATTTTCATTCTCGTCTTCCGGTTTCCGCAATCAATAGTACTAGTTCCTTCGATCATTGGAAACGGGTCGGGCATCCCTTTCTACCCACAAGAAAGATTTTAGTGCCCCCTTTTCTCCCCCCCGTCCCCCCCCCGAAACGAAACGGGTAGGAAAAAAATCCGTCTGGCATGCTCCGTCCAAAAAATAACCACCTGAACAAATCTGATTGAACCATGGCGACGAGGGCGTTAGTAGGACGTGGCCTCCGCGAAACAGGTGCGGCTTTGAAGCACGCTTCTGGCCTAGAGGTACGATTTTTTGGTTCAGCGTTAATTGCGGCTTCCCTATGCTACCGATGGTGACATTAATGTCCAACGGTAGTAAAAACAATCGTCACGAATTATTATAATATCTCCCTCGTATGCTTTTCTGCCCACATCCTCCTCAGATATTCACACGCCATCGTCCCAAGATGACCTTCCTGAACCAAACGCCGTTCCAAACTAACGATACCTTCATCGCTCCCACTGCCTCCGTAATTGGCAACGTCACTAACTGGGACGAATCTTCTGTTTGGTACAACGCCGTGGTACGAGCCGACTCTGGCTTTCCAATTACCATCGGTTTCTGCTCCAACGTTCAAGAGGGAGCCGTAGTCACTACCCTGGGCTGTGCAAAAAATGCAGTCGAGACTGACCCTTTGAAAACTGGCAGCACCCACACTAATGCAAGCGGAGATGGAGTTGTCGTGGCGGGGAAAGAGGTTGGGAAAGTGCTTGAAACTGGATTCCCCCCAATTACTCACATCGGACACTTCTGTTCTATTGGATCTGGCTCTGTCCTCATCTCATGCCGCGTCGATGACTTCGTGGACGTTGGCGACAAGTGCACCATACTCGAGGGAGCGTGGGTGGAATCCCATGTCATCCTCGAGCCAGGATCAGTCGTCCAGCCCTACACGCGCATTCCCAGTGGAGGAAGATGGGGTGGAAATCCTATAAAATTTTTAGGACAGCTGGGAGATGGTGAGTTGGCGAGTATTAAGAAGAAAGCTATGGGGAGGGGGGCCATGGCGAAGGAGCACGCTGTAGAATTTTTGCCGGTGGGGAGCACATATTTGCATTTGGAGGATTTAGAACGTGAGGGAAAGATGACAATTCAGGGATAAACGGTCACTTTTGTTTTGTGCAAGGGCGAAGTAAAAATTGCCTCTCTCTTCTAATTGACGAGTGAGTTGGGCAGGCTTTAGGCAGTACTTTCTACATTGTGTGTGAGGGTAGAGTGATACTCATTAAAACCTTATGAAACCTATCACTTGCAGTAGTAAATCGACCTCATAGGGGTTCAGTTTGCGTCTTATGGTCGCGGGGATTTGTTTGCTTTTTTGCTTGGCTACCATAGATGTTCGAAACGCCTCCAACGAATAAAAATATTTGAGGCAGCGAAGAATGACTTCGGTTAGGGGGTTGGAAGTTGTGATAAATATCGCATTACCTAATGCTTGCGGTGTTATGGCAAAGATCTAAGTTCAGCTCGAATAATTCTTACAACAACAATGAGACTAGGGGTAGTCTAGTTTGTTCTGAAAAGTAGAGTGGAGCGTCATAGTCGTCTGGAATCTCATCGATTTCCCGAATTTTTCAACGCCGATCCATCTAAGTAGCCGATAGAAGATATTATTGTTGTTCCGGCTGTTATCCAGATCAAAGACGTCATCAACTCTGGAGGGATATTCATCGACGGGACCTCCCCGGCGATTCCCAAGGCGATCAATCCGATTTGTAATGTTGTATTGATCTTGCTCGTGAAACTAGCCTGCACCTTGAGGGGGGTATTTTGTGGGTCCATTATTGCTACGTGGTCGTGTAGTCCATTTTGGTCTCCGCTGTTTTGCTTCCTCACAGTCTCTCGCCTGACCAACCAATAAACAGATCCAACGATGCCGACATCCCTTGCTATCCATAACCCGACCAGCATTCCGGGCAAACTTCCAGTATACCACAATGTCAAACTCAATATGCTGATGAAAAACTTGTCCGCAAATGGATCGAGGTACGTTCCAAGGACTGTGGCCGTTGACGGATAAGTCCGGGCGATGTAACCATCGAGAAAATCCGTAAAACCCATGACAAGGAACAGTGATAATGCGATCGCTGGAGTTGAAATCTGATCTAGGAATGTCATAATTGTCGTCGTGGCATCCGGGACAGCAGTTTCAGCGGGTAATGAAGTTGAAAGTACTGCACCGCATAATGATGTATCATCCCCCGAAATAGCGGAAGAAGCAGCCTCACTTCCACGATGGTGAGAAATTAGCATGTAAGAAAGATATGGAGTGGCAATAATTCGTGACAGAGTCAATAGGTTTGGAGGTGATGACAATTGCGACAGTATGGCATACGTAGCTCGTTGATTAAGTGGCGAGGAGGTGATGCCGCCTAAGCTGTTGGATTTTATGTCGTTGGACAGTGTTCCCTTTTCTGTCGAGACATCACAATTTTCTGCGTGATTCGTATCGACCCCCTCTCCCTTTGAAGTTGCTCCGCTCGGCGATCTACTCGCGCTTGTGAGCATGCGCGTGAGAGCGACATATTCTCCATTGCAATATCTCGTCACGAAACGAGTTGACTTTGTATTCGTCCAATACATCATGGCCAAATCCATGGATGGCACAGAAGGCGTGCACAGATGTTGCCTCGGTAAAAATAGTCGCAATCGACCTCGTAGAAAATGGAATGATGGCGCACATCCGCGATTCCATCGACATCCTGCGTCGCCGTGGGCGAGTATGGTAGGAGGAGAATTCAAGTTTTTCGCCCGCACACCGATGGTGTTCGTCGTTGATGATGATACAAACGTATCGACAACATTGGTAGATCCATGCTGCCAAGCGGCCCGGGAGCGTCGATGAGAGCGTGAAATTATAAACATGTGCAGCATGATCTTATGTCACGGAATCAGGAGCGCTGCTTTGGATTGGGGGGCGGTGCGGAGGAGGAACAAAAGGGCCGCGGGGGCGGGGATGAAGACAATTGGGGGGCTACATAGGAATAGATAGCGGTATCAACCATCATACCACTCTCTCTCTCTCGCTCTCTCTCTCTCCCGACGTCACTCAGCAACCGCAGTGCCACATACCTCCTCTCGCTCCTGCCTCCTCCCGACACGTCCAACACCGCGACCGCGAAGGCGACGAAGAACAACAGATCGCAACTCCCACGACGCCTAGGCATAATAAATAAAGGAACGAAAGCAAGATGATCCGACCGACGCTCCTGATCGGCACCGTCGTCCTCGCCGGGGCGGGTGCCGTCGCCGCCTTCCACCTGTCGTCGAACAACAACGGCGGCGGCGGCGGCATCGCCGCCCCTACCGCCGCGTCGTCGACCTCGACCGTCAACCGACGGGACTTCGTCGCCAAGTCGGCGGGAATGGCGGCGGCGGGCTTGGCCCTGCCGAGGGCAGTAGTCGCGGTCGACGACCCCTCGGTCTCCGCCGATCCATACGCGGATTACGTCACGAGCGAATCTGGGATGAGGTACCTTATCACGAAGGAGGGGGACGGCGCCGTGCCATCCGCGGGACAGCTCGTCAAGGTGCGTCCCGTTTCTTTCCATAGTTTCTCTCTCGACATCCACGACGCACCATTGTGTATCTTGCGCCGAAGATTTGTTTCTTATCGTTCGACAAATCGCATTTTCGATTGTATCACTCAACGATGTATGTAACACAGGCGCACTACACGGGCTGGCTCGACGGATTCGACTCGTCGAAGAAGTTCGATAGCTCCCGCGATCGCGGCAGGCCGTTCCAGTTCAAGGTCGGCGCCGGACAGGTGATACGCGGCTGGGACGAGGCGTTCAGTTCCATGAAGGTCGGCGAGAGGAGGAAGATAATATTGCCGAGCAAATTGGCCTACGGCGACAGGGGAGCCGGCGGGATCATCCCGGGTGGTGCCACCCTGTACTTCGACGTGGAATTGCTCGCCATTTTGTAAGTGAAGACGGAGACTTAAGAAATCGACGTGGTGGGATGGGGGAACGGGGTCTTGATTTTCGCTCGTTGGTGGAATCGAGTTGGTCCGATCATTATTTTATCATCATTATTTTTGTTCCGAGTGAAAATGATTTCATTCGCGGAATGCTAAATATAAATGTCTCAACGCTCGTAATCAACCCACGCGCCTTCTCTGATATGCCTCGCCGTTGATCTTTTCATACGTCCCCCGGATTTCCGGGACGAGGGAAGAGGCTCGGACGCTGAAATATCGTCGATGGGGATATCGCTAGATCCCTCAGACACGATGTCCAACTTTTGGTAGCTCGTCGATTATACGATACTCATAAAATAAAACATTCTCGCATCAATATGTCAAGGCAAAGAATGATTTATGCAGTGAAATATTCTGAGGGACGAGTAGGAACACATCTTCTCAATCTATGACCCCATACCATAGGGTGAAATCAGACTACCATACCACGCCTACTGCAAAGAAAGACAAATCAGCCCTTGACCCAAAAGAACGGGCTTGATCACGCCAGAGCAATGACAGAATCGACCTGGCATATGACTACTCAGTTGCCGATTTTCGCAGGAAGTAGGCTTACATTTAGTAATCTTTATTCTACGAAACGTGAACATTTCCCATCATTTCATGTTTTGGTCATTCATTTAGCGCTTTTTGACAATTGAGCAAAGCTCTTTCGGAAACTCTTCAATTTTGATATTGCTGTTGTGTGTGCATCATCCAACCTCCTTGCTTCGTGGTCATTGCCTATGGAAGAACTGCTTTTCACGCTCTTTGGAATGGTTGGTACCGAGCTGCGATCATTACCCCGACTGGTGACACCTCTGCTGTGAGAGAGCTTACTATCCTGAAATCGCGTGGACTTGTTTAGTGCTGATGCCGAGCGACGAGAATCTTCTGAGGGAGCTCGACTGCGTGAACTCTCGCTAGTTCTTCGTGAATCGGTGTTGCTGGAATTGAAGTACCGTCGCACCGAGGTGCTGCGACTTCTCGAGGTGCCAGAGGGATCATTGGCCCGTTGACCTCGCGAGCTCGATTCGGTCCTCTCGCGTCGATTCCCTCCGGTGGTAGAGGGAGCCAACGACCTTTCCCTGCTACGTCTTAATCTCGGATCCATCGATTCATCCCTTCTCGCTGACGAGGTAGCCCTCGTATCATCTCTTGCGATGATATCCTCACGGTCCCGTTTCAATTGCGACCTCCGAGACGAATTCGACAGTGACGAGTAATGGGAATCCCTCGATACCGATCTTTTTGACCTGTGCGAATTAATTGACTCGCTTCGATGAGGAGTGGGCCTGGATTCGACCCTTTCGCGATATTCGTCACTTCCGGGACTCTTCCTGGGTTTGGAAGCACTACGTCCACGTTCTCTTCCACTTTCCTGACCCTCTCCCTCAGTGTTACTGACCGATTTTGATCTACTATGACTCTTCTCCCCAGTGCTACTGACCGACTTTGATCGACTGCGAGACACAGTGTAGCGATCATCGTCATGCACGAGTGATTGCAGACGATGGCCATACACCAGCTTTTCCTTTCCTGTTGCCTGTAGTCGCACGACGTAGTATGGACGATTCTTCTTATCGCGTTGTAGCTTGACGACGACGGCGCGCTGACATTCCCCATCGGACGATTTATACAAGACCTGATCGTCCTTGAAAAAAGACGCAGCCATGTATGTCATGAGGCTCACTTCCGACGAGGGATCGGTCCGTTCCTGGTTCTGGGTGTCGGCCTCGTCTATAGCCTCTCTTGGGCGATTCTTGGAGGACGATCTCTTGGAAACTGGAGGAGTTTCTTCTTCTACTAGTCGCCCATTATTTTTCGCTTCATCTTCCTTGGCGGCAGAAGGATGCGGAATGAGCTGGTCTTCCACCCTGAGGGTTATGTGTGCATTGTCTGTCTGCTTCTCCTTCCCGTCCTGTAACAGCACAGTGTAATACGGTTCCATCAAATCGTCTAGGTGGACAGTAAGAATGGTACCACTCTGCGTGCCGTCGGCGTTAGTGTAATTTATGCTCATGCCGCTCTCGTACATGGGCACCGTCTTCCATTTACCGTCCTCGGTTTTGGCCTGGACCATACGTACCGCCGCTGCCGGGAGAGACGCGGAGAGAGAGGGCTCGCTCGGGGAGGAGGCACGATGACGGCTCAAAAAATTTTCCGTTCCAGGGGACGAGGGCTTCCCATTCTTACCACCACCGATCACTGCATCATCTCCCTCGTCGGATTTCGACGAACTACGCAGACCCAGGTCGACCCTCGACGATCTCTCGGCGGTCTTATTCCCCCCCTTCATCAGCCTGATCATCTCGTTGCTCGACAATTCCATCAGCGTCGTCAGATGCGACGGCTTGACGTTCTCTTGATGCGATCCATCCGGAAGGGAAACCGCGTATCGATCCTTGGTCCTTGAATGTCGTACGATGCGGACCTTGATCACGGATTTTTCGTCGGGGCGACGATAGTACGCGTACTGACCGACTTGGAACTTGTTGTTCCCGTCCCCCCCCGTCATGGGCTCGATGATGTTTACGTCGGGGCCCGGGTGTTTCATCTTCTCCCAGAACCCCCCCTCGCTCGACGATTCGGTCCCACCGCACCCCCCCCCCCCTCCATCGACACCACCATTATTATTTCTCTCCCCCTCTCCCCCATTTCCGACGTCATCGTCCTCCTTATCCCACGATTGATATCCCCCTTCCCCCCCCTTTGTCGCGGCCACGCCGTCGTCGTTATTATCTTCGAGTACCTTCGATCCTCCTCCTCCTCCTCCTCCTCCTCCTCCTCCCCGTATCATCTCCCCCCCCTCGCTCGACGATTCGGTCATGTGCTCGTCCGTGAGCGAATCGCTTCGGTCGTAGCCGTCCCCCCGTTTCGGTTTAGATCGACTTCCCCCCCCGTCGTTTCCCGTCCCCCCCCTTTCCTTCCCGCTCGTGCCGCTGCTTCCGCCGCCGCCGGCGCCCTTGCTCCCGAGGCTCTTGCTCCCGCCTGTGGCGTCGTCCAACAGCGGCGTCAGGTGCTTACCATCGGCCTGCTTCTCGCTGCCGTCGCGAAGCTGGATGGTGTAGTACGGCACGAGCTTCGAATCGTGATGCACCCCCACGATCGTCACCTTGACGATGCCCCTCGTCGAGCGGTAGAATGCCCTCTGGCCCCTGACGTAATGTCCCGCCCTCCTCCCCCCCCCGCCGCCGTACCTGGACGAACGTCCCGATCCGCCACCCGCGACGGTGGTCGCGAGCTTCCGCTGGGTCTGACGCGTCAATTCGACCGCCGATCGGAGTATGTCGCGCGAGGTCGCGGAGGAGTAGGAGGAGGACGCGGCGGAGGTCCCGGCCCCGCCCGTCGCAGTGGAGGCATCGCGGTTCGTCCTCGTCCAGGACGTTCTGGACGATGCCGACGAGCAAACGGACGTGCCCTTCGCGAGTATCATGGAGATTATGTTCTGCCTCGGGCGGCGTTTGGACAGGGAGGATGAGGAGGTGGCGTCCATCCCCTTCTTTCGGTCGGTGGCGGCCACGGTCGAGTCGGTCCCTCTCTCCTCGCTTCACCCCTAGATACTACCGCACACGCCACTTGATTATTTTATCGTCCGGTTTCCACCCCCCTAACGAGAATCACCGGCCCGCCCCCTCTCGCTCTTCGGCTGGTAGTAGTTCCGAATGCTACTCCGCTCGTCGACCACGCCGGGCGCCTTGGGTGGTCCGTGATTTAATTTGATCGATATCTTTTTATGCCGAGCTTATCAGAGATACGACAGGCGATGTGGTGTAAATGGCCGGCTATTCTTTCAATCAAATGTTGTGTGCTCAAGAGACCAAGCCGTGTTTCCGGCTTGGCAGGAGTCATTCCGGCTCATTCGAAACAGCCCCCCCTGGTAAAAAAGTCGATCGAGACACAAGAGCCCCTTTCCCCCCGAAAGCGCACCAGGAGGTTTGCGGGAAAGCAGCCGATTTTCCATTTTCTTGCTTTCGCTTTTTCCCCTCATTCGAGTGTCCCCGAAAACCAAATTTTTGTTGATTCGTCTGCCTGCTGATCTGTCGATTTTTTTTGTTTTTCTGTCCACAGATTTCAAATCTGTTGACATGCGAGCCAAGAAATTTACCTGCTTACATTATTCACTTAGTATTTCAATATCTAGCTAGATCTAGAAAAGTAGTCACAAGAGTAACAGTCAATCTAATCATTATATTCCACCGAAGAAAACAATAGGTTGTATTCAAAGGACAGCTGGAGAAGTACAATAACTGCAGCAAACACTGTTTGGTGCAGCTTGAAATCGTGATGATAAGGGGTCACCACAATCCCCCAATTCTTCAATCGCTCGTTCACTGTCTCTTGCCTCGACCTCACTTTCTGCTGCATTGCCTGCTTTCCACTCTCTCCCCAAACTCCTTTGGGACATTTAATGAACTCAGGTGCACTACCCCGATACCCTCCATCTGTCTCACACCTCTCACCATATTCCAACATCGACACCAAAGCGTCTTTAAAAATCATTTCATCATTCCAGA
>JALLBA010000633.1:0-15396 GCA_036939675.1 Cyclostephanos invisitatus
TTTCGAGATTTCATTAACATCCACGCTCCCTCTCTACAGCGGAAGCGCTAGTTAATTTTTCCATCCCAAGCTACGAGAGCGCTTAGGACACAGATGTGACCCACAATCCCCATGGCGCAGGGCGACAAAATGACAACAATCATCTAAGTAGTAGCAAAGGACTACACCAAAAAATTTAGGCAAACAGCAAAACATGTCATATCAAAAATGTGGTCAGCCAGTCCTTCTCTGATGGAGGCAAGTCATCGCATCCTCCAAAAGAAGCATTTTAATCTCGATAGAACTAGATTGGAACACCCTCATTGTGTCATCACGCCATATTTTATATTTTAGTAGACGAAGCATTCTAGGCATTATTTACAACGATAACTCAAACATATTTCACACGTACAATGCCATGCGGTGAAATTCGTTGGCACGACCTCCTTCTCAAATCGTCGTCGTGTTAGTCATCGTCCTCATCGTCATCGGAACTGCCACCGCCACTCGTCGAGCTGGAGTCGCTCAAATTCATATTCGCCGCGATCGTCGTCGTCCTATTCACCCCCACATCCGCCCCCCCCGTGGACTTTCCCCCATTCATCGCTCGTCGTTGATCCGGTCGTTGTCGACGGACGTCGCCCGACGACGATCGCGCGTCCATCGTCGATCCCCCTCGCATTGCGACGTCGTTCGTCGACGTGCCTCCCTCCCTCCTCCTTTTCCTCCTCCCACTTCCCACCTCAGCGTCCGTCGTCGCATCGTCGTCCCCGACGTCGTCGTCGTCGTCGTCGTCGCGCCCACGCTTCTTTCCATCCACGGCGGTTTTCGTGGATGGACCATCCCCCCCCCCACCTCCGCCATCGACGTCGACGTTCGCCGTTCCATCATCATCGTCATCCATCGAGTTATTCCTCCTCCCATTCTCGTCCTCCCCCCCCCCTCCCTCCCTCATCCTCCCCCCCCTCACGCGCGCATCCATCCTCCTCTCGTACCTCGCCAATCGCAATTGCATCGCCCCGAGCGCCCCGCCCCTCAATTGATGCGGGAGCGGATTCGGCGTCGCGAATCCCACCACGGGCAAATTCGGATTCCACATCGGCGGCGCGCTCGTGCGCAACGAGTACGATTTCGCCAACGCGAGGACAATCCGTGCCTCCTCGACGGTGCGCGGGGTGGGATACAATGGCGCATCGGACGTCCGGTACGACGACGACATCACCGACGAGGACGAACGCGACGACGACGACGACGGGGGCGGGAGGAGCGTCATCGAATTTTCGATGACGCGCGTGAGTCCCCGTTCGGCGCGTGTCAATGCACGGACGCGGTCCAGGAGAGTCGTCGTCGTGCCCTCCATGACGTCGCCCGTAGATGATGGTGTTGTTGTGGCACGGAGATGAGGCCGGCGGGCGGGGGGCGTGAGGGCGGGCCGGGGCGTACTGGTTCCTACCCGAACTGCCAGTTGCTGTTAATTCCGACACAGACCAAGAGCAAGGGCGGAGGAGGCCCGCCCCAAAGACGACCCCCCCCCCCCCCCCGACACGGACGATGATGCTTTCGCCACTCCTCTCGGCAGCTTCGTTCGCTCTGCATTTCGTCACAATCATCGCGTCGGTAGCATCGGGAACGACGACGACATCGACGTCGACAACCCTCCCGACGGACGAGCATGGCGATTACAACGGATCCGATCTCATCGATGTGAGTGTTTGTCATATGTCGTCGTCGTCGTCGTCTTCGTCGTCGTCGTCTCCCCCTCTCTAGAGAAGGGGACCATCGAGGAGGGAGGATGGAGTAGAGGGGGTGGAGGAGCGGTAGTTATCCTCCGTTATCTATTTGTGTATCTTTCATTCGACGATGACGATCATCTCGGCGACGTCCGGGCCCCCCTTCTTTCGCCACCTCTCGCCACTTTCTCACCCAACCGGCCCACGACGCGCGCATGGCGCCTTCACCCCTCACGCAGTGGATACGATCCCACCCCGACGGCGATATACACCCGTCGTTGCGCATAGGTCGAGAGCGTCCGGGGGATGAATCGTCGCCATTGGGTCTATTCGTCAAGAACGACGCGGACGCGGTGCCGATAAATAAGGGCGAGGTGATCGCGAGGATTCCGTGGGATATGTGAGATTTTCGTTTCTTTTCGCCCCCCCCCCCCCCCCCCATGTCCCCATATCCGCCGCCGTCATCGCCGCGTTGTCACATTTCTCCCTCACTCCCTCTCACTCACTCACTCACTCACTCACTCACTCACACACTCACTCACCGATCTCTCGCCACCCCTTCTTCTTCACTCTCCTCCATTCTCCTCAAGGATGATCCAACCCGGCGGTAAGTATCACCCATACAAATTCTTCAGCTGCCGGTCAATATACAACATCGCGAACGAGTTGAAGTTGGGCGATAGGAGCGATAGGGCGCCGTACGTGAAATACCTAATGTCGCAAACGCGCGGGGCGATGCCGGGGGAATGGTCGATTGCCGGAACGAAGTTCCTGGCGAGCGACATCCTCGGCAATGGCGAACTGCCACCGCACGAGGATGCGTGGCGTACGAAATTCGATAACGAGTGGTCGACGGGATGCTCCGGAACCGACATCGCCGCGGATCCGATCGCGCACGATTATGAAAAATTCGCGTATTGGCTCGCATCGTCGAGGGACGAGGACACGCTCATGGTTCCCGTGTACGACATGGCGAATCACTCGAACGATCCGATGTTGCTCAACACCCTATCGTACAAGCCCAAGAGGGTCGGCGATGCCTTCCTCTTCGTATCGTCGAGGGACATCGCGTTGGGAGAGCAAATATACAACTCCTACAATAGGTGCAACGCATGCAGCGGGAAGGCGCTATTGGGGGATTGCGAGACGTATAGCTACTCGAAGACGCCGGACCTATTCGCGAATTTTGGCTTCGTCGAGGATTATCCCCAGTATTGGATATTCGATCCGCACAATGATAGCAGCGATGATAGCAGCGATGACGATGAGACGGAATTCGAGTTTTGCCTCGATAGGCATGCGGAATCGGGAGAGCTGGTGGCGCGCTGGGTTGGTGACGCGAGGGACATGCCCGATGCCGCGGACGTTGCTTGGATGACGAGGCAGCTAAGTCGACTACGTGCGTTGTACGACGAGAAGGATCGGCTTGAGGGACGACTGGTCCGAGGAGGGGGAGGGGATGGGAATGGCGTCGCCGATGGGGATCACGACAAGATGCTCCGCTGGGAATGGGAGTCGTCGTGGAGGTATCACGAGGCGTTGTCTCGCGCAATCGAGGCGGCGATTCGATCGGTGTCGAGGGATCATAATATTGTCCGCGATGGCGAACTTTGATGTATGCCGACGGTGTTCTTTAATCGTTTATTGCACAATAAAAGGCTTAATTACTGATAGCGACTCATCCCCATCCAGCGTGGTAGGTCTTTTGTCTTTCTATTTTTCGTCATACAAATGTCTCAGTACAGGGCATTTTAACACAACATGTCCCAATCACACACCTCCTCGCTTTCAACGACTCATGATCTCCCTCATCGGGGCAAAACACTTGCACTTGGGATACAGGGTCCATCCGGCGACATTTAAAATGCAGGGAACTTCGTCGTTGCACGGGAAGGCGGCGGAATTCACGCAACAGAAGCACTGACCCTGCACGTTGCATACGGAACAGCCATCGCATTCGATTTGGGGTCCGCAGCAGCAGCAGGGCAGACAGGGAGCCCCAGGCTGTGTGTATAATACGGTCAGGGTCGTAGGTCGTGAATGCACGGAACACGGTCATATGATAGGGTGGACGATGGTGGATGGGCAGCGGCATTCGAAGTATTCAATCGTGTGTAGGACGAGGATACGACATATCATCTCACCTTGCAGCAATACTCGCAGTTAAGGCAAAGCAGCCCCGCCTTTCCGGAGCATCCCAGAGAATCGCACGTGGGGTACAAACCCCAGTGGACGCAGCAAAGTGCACAGCAAAGGATTTGTTTCTCCTCGTCGACGGCATCGCCTCCGCCCATGATATTGAGCTGAAAGGTTGGTACACTCTCTCTTCTCTACTCCTTGGAATTTTTGACGGTGCATGATGCGCCGACCAAAACCGGCGATGAATGAAGGCGGAACGAATCTCTTCTCTCGAAGGAGAGACTCAATTCAACGCTCACAAAAAAGGCGTATTAATTCCTAAGTACAGCCTTCGTTCTCATTCACTCCAGCATGCCTCGCAGTCCCGTCAAATAAATTCCATGTGCCGGACCGGGAGCCCACGGATTAAATCGTACGTCTGTTTATTATCGTACCTTTTCGTTCTGGTACGATATCTAATACAACGACCAACGACTCTCCCCCCCCCAAAAAAGTCTCACATCAAGTCCTTCATCAACAACATCATTTATCACAGTGAGCAGTAGTATCATGCAACAGCGAAGGTCCCATCCAAGCGCGATCGTCGAGGACGGCCGCGTCGCATCGTCGACGTCGCGCGAGGCACGTCGCCTCGAACGACGTCTCGCCAAGGAGCGACGGGACGGCGGCGGCATCATCGCCCCGTCGTCGAATGGCGGCGGGAGGAGGAGACTCGTGCGCGTCGTCCGACGCGCCGGGCGGTCATCCGGGAGCGTCGACGTGCATCGAATCGCGATCGGACTGCTCGCGTCGTTCGGACTCTTCTCGTTGATGGGCATGACCGCATATAGGATGCTCATCGGCGGATCGTCGTCCTCCTCGCAGTCGACATCGTCGGAATCGGAATCGGAGTCGTCCCCATCGTTGATATTGCACAAGAAATTTTACCCGAACGTGGACGGCGAGGTTCACAATAGCGATAGCCTCATGGCGGGGGGATTGCTCGGACGCTTACGGGGCGGCATGATGAAATCTCCCGTGTACGTACTTCCCGATTCCATGTCGGGGATCGGGAACAAGGCACGGTGGTATGCCGACCTGCGTTACGAGTACGACAATGTGATACTTCCCATCGACGAAATTCGGACCATGAAATTCGTCAAGGACGAGCGGACGCGACGCGGGGGGAATGTCATGCAATCCACGAAGGCGAAGTCTCCCTACGACGTGACGAATTGTCCGGACATTCCGCCGCGCGGATATCCCGTGCACTATCCGGTATTGGACGTGTTGGACGATTGGCCGACGGATAAAACGGACATTCCCGAACGCGGCATATATCAGGGATTGTGCATCTTCGATTATACTACCGACATGGACAAGGCCGAGAATTACCGCATCGCCGAGGTACCGTTCGTGGTGCGGGACGATCCGTCCGTGGCCCGCAGTGCCGAGCGATGGAATCATCCCGGATATCTCGATAGGCTCCTCATGGGGAAGGAGGACGTTAAGCGTCGCACGGAGTACTCGCCGGACAATCACTTCATGTTCTGGATAGATAAACGATCGAGGGAGGAGCGGATGCGCGATGGCAAGATGCTACGCGAACGCAAGAGGAACGGCGAGGGGGATCCGCACGTGGGATACGGACGGGGGGATCAGGGATCGCTGAAGGAAGAAATCAGGGCGCTGGAGGAGTTGAACGCATTGAAGAGGAAACTCAAGGACGCGATGGAATACGCGAAGGAGCACGAGGACGACGACGACGCGAAGGGGGAGGTATCGAGATTGCAGAAAATGCTGGCGGATGCCAAGAGGCGCGTGAAGGCCGGCGGCGGCGGGGGGGGCAAGGGCGGGGGCGCCGACGGTCCCGGCCGGGGTGGGGGGGCCATGGAGCACTGGAAGCCCCCCACCGAGATGATGCGAATGACGTACCTCGAGTGGCTCGAGCGCGCGAACGTCACCGACGACAGGCTCGGCCCGGACAATCCGCACTGGTACTTCCGTCTCATCGGGTGCGGGAACATGGGCGAGAAGACCGCGGACGGTAGCTGCGACAAGGGATCGTCCGAGTGGCTGTTCGACGAGTTACCGTTCTTCCAACCCCGGACTGGCGACGAACGATCGTTTTACCTCGTGGAGCCGGAGGAGCAGATGGGGATACACTGCAGATTCGGTATGCGCGGGGTCATCGCCGAGAATCACTTCGATTTATCGAGGAATGCCATCGCTCTACTCGCCGGACGTAGGCGGTACATACTCGCACATCCGAGTCAGTGCGGCAATATGAACCTCCTACCCCGCGGTCATCCCTCCGCGAGGCACTCGGCCGTTGACTGGTCGAATCCGGACCTCGAGGGATTCCCATCCTTCGCGAACGCGCGCGTGAACGAGATCGTCATGTTGCCCGGCGACGTCCTGTACCTGCCGACGAATTGGTTCCATTTCATCGTGAGCCTGGATCTCAACATGCAGTGCAACACGAGGAGCGGGGGCGAGGAGATATACAGGGACGAGATCACCAAGTGCGGATTTTAGAGTATCTACTCGCGTCGACTTTCTCTCATCACCCCGAATGTGGTGGGGCGTAAACCATCCCGTGACCCAACCGGGGTTCAGGTGCAAGGATGACTGCCCTCGATGCTTCATGTCGCAATTGGCTTGGATCCAATGAAAATGTCTCGGTAGGAACATGCGATTCTCACCATACGTGACAATGATGACCAAGAGTATACTAGAGCTCAAGTGAACTTGCAGGCAATTGACAAGGCAAAGCTTATCTATCGGCCGATGTTGAAGTAGCTCCATGTAATGAAGTGCCCACTTTCAAGCAATCACAAGGTGTCCATAGATAACTCATGTCTTTTGATCGGATCGTTTGCGTTTCAAGTTGCGAGGTAAACTATCCATGCAATGAAGTGCTTATTGTCAGGCAATCAGATGTTCGTAGAGATCAATCGTGTCTTTTGATCGGATCTTTTGCGCTTCAAATTGAGAGGTAACATGGGCATTTTTACTTAGTAGTATGGATTTTTTATGGAAATCTTAATCCGATCAAATCAAGTGACCGTTACAAACCAGCCTAGCCTGCGGCCCCTTATCGCGTAATCTGTAAGCCTGGACGAACATTACCGACACCATCAACGCCAACGCGGATGACACCACGAGTAGGACTATCTCCCACGCGAGCGGCAGGGCGCGGGGGGCGATAACGACGTTCGGAAACGGCAAGTCCCGACCGCACGCCCACGACCCGTCGTCCGTGGTCGTCGCCGACGACGACTGTCCGCAGGCGTTCCTGAGGACGGAGAACATCGCATTGCCATTGAGAGCGACGTTGTCCATGGCGAATATCGACACAGTATCGAATTCGCCCTCGTATGCCATCCTCGCCATTTTCCCGTTCACCCCCGATCGACGATTGTCATCGAGTAGATTCGACTGAGCGCGCAATATCCCTATCCGTACCGATTCCGCATCCACCTGCCACAACCCCTGTACTTGGTTGAACGGATAGTAGGAAGAGTCGGACGGCGGTCCCAGGGCGTTGTAATTGTCGGACGCGTCGTTGTTCGTGCAAGCTTTCGCGTATGCTTGCAGGGCGCCTAGTTTCGATTGGCCTTTACCCCTGGTATCGGTGCAGTGTGCATAGGAAATTTGCCCACCCGCGCCATAGTATCGAGAATGGCACGTCACGAGTTGATCTTGGACCCAGTTGGCCTTGCCGCAGAACGATGCTGCGAGGTCAAGATGAAATGCATTCTGTTGACGACATGATACGATGACGAGAATATTCCAACGACCTTACCATACATGTCGTGCCTGTCCACCGCGAGGACGTATCCCCTCCCGCGACCGCTTTTCGATAGGTCCGCGAAAGCCATCACCTCGCCCACCGTCAGTCCCGACAGACTATCGCAGGGTTGGTAGGGCACGCCATGCCTGCCATAAACCGCCTTCATTCTAGCAATGCCGGCGTAGTAATACGAATATTCGTCCGCATCCTCCTCCGCGTACGCCACCCGTTTCGACAATCCGTCGTATCCGGACTCGTGTGCCAATTCGGAATGAAACAATAAAACGAGCTCGTAGGGATTGTCGTTACACCACCGAACGACGTCGTCCAGTATCCCCCCCAGCGTGACCGAGCGCAACGGCACGTCGATCATCGTTCCGTGGTGAAATCCCACCGTGCCATTATCGTACAATTTCGGACGCAGATCGAGTGCCCGCGCACCGTTATTTAGCATATCGTATGCCTTGCCCGTTTGGGTCTTGCCGTAGAGGGAGAGCAGGCGCGATGCGATGGCGCCGCTCCATTTATTCCCGCCGCTGCCGTTGCCGCCATTGCCGTCGTCAACGTTACCTCCGTCGCTCGTGTCGATGCTACCGTCCTCACCGCCATATGTCTCGACGATCCCATCGCCATCGCGACCGCCACCTTCGTCGACGTCGAGGTACCCCGTCGCGGCATCATGCGCCATGAGGAAGGACGCCTTGCCGATGGGAAGGTCAACGTCTAGGTCGTGGGCGCGACAGTCCGGGAGTTGGAATTGGCGCCTCGTCGCGGAGGCCCAGCGACAGGGCGACCTCTGGTAGCCGTTCAAGGGATCGAGGATCACGACGCACACTACCAGGAAGAGGGGGGGGAAGACGACGAGGATCGGACGCGTCGGGTGCAACTTGACCAAAGTATTTGTCGACATCATCGTCATGATGTCATGCGCGCTCGTCCGATGATAGCGGCCTCATCATGTCATACTATATTGTCCCTGAGGTTGTCGGTCGTCGGCTAGCTGTTGACGGTTGTCGATTGCTGCCTGTTTTGGGGGGGAGCCAATATTTCGGGATGAAATAGTTCAGGAGACCTTTGGATACGATGTGTACGATATATCGTACGTAGATACAATATGACTTTTCCTTAAAAAAGGGAGAAAGTGCTGACGTCGACATAACGTCAAAAAACAACTGCCGTTTCTCGTTTTAAAGATCCTCCAAAACCACGTCGTCATGATGACGTCGAACAGCCTTCATTGTGCATCGGAATTTCCGAACCTGCACAGCGGTTTTGGACACCATTCACGAGACCACCTCAAGGCCACGCACAATCACATAGAGCTCCACTGCAGGGAATCAATCATCCACTAAAGCCGCATTCACGAAGAGAGCCGAAGTTCTCAAATATTGTCCACGTCAGCACGCGTCATGCTTTCTGGGTTTGCGCACGATCATCGAGCAAGGATCTATGTTCATAAAAATTCGATTCTTCTCTCCCACTTATCATCGTTCATTATCGATCTTTTCTCCTTTTACCTTCGAGTACTACGATACAAGATACCATGATGAAGTCACCAGCCTTTGCGTCCTTCGCCATTTCCTTGGCAGCGATTCCTTCTCATTTCACAGGCGCTTTCCATGGTCCATCGACCGTTCTTCACTTTCACTCTGTCTCGTTTACTAGGCTCAACTATCGCTCGTTGCATCATGGTCCAGACGTCGATCCCTCAAGCAAGATTGAACGCGACTCGACCAAGATGGACAAAGACAAGATTCGTCACTACGGACCGGGAGACTTCGCCCAGTATGTAGATCACGATACTTCCGATTTGTTCGATGGCGGAGATAGCGAGATGGGCCTCGCTGGCGACGGCAACCTTGGTCTGCGAAGGATCGGCCGTGACGTTTCACCTCACATGGCAAGGACATTGAAAGCCAAGGTCGATCCGGTGATGGCAGTGCATAGTAGCTACGCAGACGAGCTAGTTACTGATCAAGACATGGACGCGGCCCGAGCTCAACAACTAGAAAATTGGGCTACGCAGAATGAGATCGCTATTGCAAACAGATACTCCTATTTGAATGATGGAACTCAAGACTACCTTGGGCACTACACTGCTGCATATGATAATACCGACGAGGTGAGGAAATGTGTTTTATGTGGTCACACGCCATACTGTACAATGTACGCTAAAGCTCTGTTGAAATCTCTTCCTCATTTGCAGGACGAAAGTTTCTTTGTGAAACCGGTCGAAGCTGGAGACGATTACGAAGGAATCATTGCATTGAAGGCCCAGCTATATGGAGTTGCAGCTCATGAATTCTCGGTATGTTGTACATTTATTTGCCATAAGTCTTCTTCAGCTCATCTCATCATGACTAACTATTATGTAATCCGTTTTGTGGGTAACTCTAATTGTAGCTGAAGAATCCGTTCATGGGTTACGCGAAATTCCGTGCTGGCTTCGTCGGCGACGCATCTAATGAATGGTCGGTGACCGCAAGTGACTCCTTCCTCAAGCAGAACGAGGCCACGCATATCGTAGTGAGGTACAGCCCCCACAGCCCGGGTGTTTCCAACGCGTGTCTCGTGATCGAGGCAGAGGTGAGTCAGATGAGCTGAACCATACTCCCAATATCCACGCGCACAACTCAATAGCGTTTTCGATGTGTTTCGATTGCTGCAGGACTTCAAGATGACTTGGAAGGTGGTTGGGAGCACTGGTGAATATGAATTTTGAGCAGTCGTGTTGGTTAGACCGCCATTTCGCTGGTGATGAATGATTGAACTGTTTTTAGAGTATTGTAGCTGATAGTAAGGGACTAGCCCTATTGTGTATCTGATATGTGACGGTTTTCTCGAGTTAACTTTGGGGTGGGTCGACATCCTAGCAGGCTCCTAAGCATCCTTCGACTGTGTTTTTTTCACGACAAGAACTTTTATGACGGAGAGTGAACGCAACGATTAAGCATGCCATGTCGTGGCGAATGTTATTCTTCCAATCTAAACTCATGATACCTAATTGCATAGTAACATACAAGTACTATAAGAAACTTCTCTTCCGTGCGTGTTGCCACTGCATCAAATATTGCTAGGGCGGCCTCCTCTCGTGCTGCTTTTGCTGGTCCTTTTCAATCTGCTGTTGTCTCTGACGCGCCTTCTCGGCGCTCCGAGCCTTGACCTCGCGATAAAAAGCTTCGTATTTTTGGAGGGCACTATCCTTCCTCTTACACTCCTCACGTTCCTTCTTTAGATCGGCACTAAGTTGTTTGATCATGTGATCACGCTTTTGAATTTCGAGCATGGTCGCCGATTTCATAAATGCACTTCAAGGTGTATGCGTTCATTAGATGGGGAGGAAAATAAAGTCAAGAGTCAAGACGATATTGAAGTCAAATGGTATGTGGCGACTAGTTACCGTACCTATTCTCCACGGGATTGCTGTTCACGCCACCCTTTTCACTACCACCACCCCCGGAGGTATTGTTGTTGCTGAACTTCCTCAACGCTTCTTTTACTTTCTCAAATCTTTGGCCGTATTCGGCTTTGAACCTGATCATCATTTCCTTGGCAGCTTGGGCCTCGGCACGCGCACCTTTTGCATCTTCTACCATGCGCATGAGCTGGGCGTTCTCGTTCCCGAGTCGATTCAGACTGTCCATAAGGCGCATCAGCTGTTTGGCATTGGTGGTGGAGGATAATGATGTGGATGGCATCGATTCACCGGCACCAGCATCATCATTTGAATGGGTTCCAGAAAGTTGATTTTGCGTGAAATGCTGCGGACAAGCGGAAGAAGAAGAAGAAGTGATTGCGGCAGCGGAGAGGTTTGTCGACGACGCCAGTATACTACCCTGTCCTCCTACTCCCCACCAACTTTGATCGAGTTCGGAATTATTTTTGGGTGACACAATCTGCAGTGTATCATGCTGAATTTGTGACGACTGTAATGGGATAGTTGTTGCGGTTGTTGGTAATGCCCCTCCAATTGCTGAGCCTCCTGTTGCACGAGAAACACCACCAAGAAAGTTTTGCAGATGATTTGCACGCGAACGAACGCCGACAATCTGCTGTTGTTGCGGATTGGCATTATTGATGGCTTTCGGTCTTGCCTGATGTCGCGAATGTTGTTGCTGCTGCTGCTGCTGTGCATTCCCCACCAAAAATATTCCTGATGTCCACATGGACGATGATGACATGTAAGATGAACCGGGTGGGACAACACAAAAACTACCATCAGGACGGCCCAGGTTTGCTACGGAATTCCCCAACTCTAATTTTGCATCCATAATCCGCAACTCCTTTTCAAGCTTCATTCTGGGATCAATATGATAGAAAAAGAATTGTTGTGGACGTTGGATTTGGTGTTCTGTTCCTTAATTTTGGGACACAGCCACGTGCACAATGTTGGCAACTATAGACTTACAAATCGTCAACTGGATTTACTCCATCATCGATATCAGCCTGATATTGTGCCCCTCCCCCCCCTCTACTTTCTGCCGTCAACGATGCTGCTGGAACCATCGTCACCTTGTTCTTCGACCTCGTCGATCTACTAGGCGATGTCATTGATGCTTTTGATCGGTGATAACCAGCCACTCCCAAAAATGTCGAGTTGGTTATGTCCTCCTCGTGGTTGGCAGTGTCCAAGGCTTTACGCACAGTCATTCGCAATCGCTCGTGGTTAGCGCCATCATCTGTTATGGTCTTGGATAGTGGCGGCGACGATGACAAAACACCGACATAAACACCACTTTTACCCTTATCCGTCTCTGAAGATCCCTTCTCAGTGGTAGAGGCATTTATCCCCGTATTATTTACATTCGCTTCTTTTGTACAATTATTCTTGGTGATGTTTTTCAATTCTCTGCTCAATTCTCTGCCACCGGGCAACACACTTGTTGGCATATTGATATTCCATTTCATTCCCATGTTTAATAACGACTTTGCTGTACGAGCATGCATGTTCGATACCATTAGCATTGACTTCGCCAATTCATAAGAAGACTCATACATGCTGTTGCTGCCAAATTTGACCTTTCCTAACTTTTGAACCCCCTCTTCTTCTGGTGGTGATGCAATAGCTGTTGATGAAGATGACAGGCCGAGGAGCGTGCGATATACTCTCCGATAGGAATGAGCAGCCTCCAAATGCGCATTAGAGGTGGCGACGTACAAATCGTCACAGTCATTATCCGCGATAGCGATCCCTCCCACCTTTTCCGATGACTTTCCCCCGCTTTGAACAGCATCATCAACTATGCTATTGTTACTATATTTCTCAAATCTCTTCTTTGTAGCAAGCGCATCCGTCATAGAACGCGCCAATTGCGACTTTGTGGATGCCAATCGTGTCAACGATGAAATATCGCCGCAATCGTCATTCTTTGACTTCTCGTCCTTCAGCCCGTACCCCGCTCCACCATTACCATTGTCAAGAAGCAACGTCATAAGAAGATCCACCGATTTTTGCCTCTTTGACTCCCCTCCATCCACGCTGATATTATTCTGCTTTTGTTTCTTCACGCTAATCAACTTTTCGTTTCCATTCTTTTTGCTTTCATGGCGGGCACCATCGTATTGATGGTGACGAAAGGGTCTATAGTATTGTTCATCGTCCACTTCACTCTCATCTTGTCCACGAGCAACAAGATCGGATGGTATTGCAACTAATGACAAATCATCATCATCAACGTAGTCATGATAGGCGTAGTCGTCATCGGGTTCAGAAATTTGCACCACGTCGAACACAGCATGATCGTGGGAAGGATGAACAGAGGGGGTGGAGATAAGTTTTCCATTTGTCATAAGCGGTAGCGTCGGAACATTTCGATACAATCCTTGCACAACGTTGCAATGCTGCTGCTGCTGCTGCTGCTGCTGGTGATGATGCTGCTGCTGAGAGTACGACAGTGGTCCAGGGGGGGGCGCCAGAGGCCTTGCACCATAACGATAATGGCCGGGTATCAAATTGTTGTACATTAATCCTCCTCCTCCTCCTCCTCCTCCTCCTCCTGCCGATGCTGATGCTGATGGCATCATACCGGGATGCTGTTGCGATGGCAGATGGTATTGATCTTGCTGCTGTTGCTGCGTATGCAAACGTAGATGCGCATTTGTGCGTTGATAATTCCGAGTATGTTCCTGTGGTGCTGCTCCTCCATCCTCCCATTGTTCTGAATTCATCATCTTTTATCCCCAAAACTGATGGCCGTAGAATATTTTGGATGTACGCCCGGGCTTTCAACAGCATCTGATGGTCCTAAAATCTCTCAGATTTTTTAGAGGCACTCAATTGTGGTTCGGCTTGTTGCAAGGGTCTCTTCACGGTGTGATTTTTTTAGCTCGCAAAGCAAATACGCAAAAGAACACCCAGGAACATTGAATCAAGTACGATAACAGTAACAGTAACAGTAGGGGTAACAGTAACAGTAGCAAATAAGAGTAGTTATTAAATGTTACACTGAAGTTACTATTCGTGTTACAACCTCCTATTTACTCATCGCCATCAATCGACATCAAGCAGTCATTGCCCACGTCGTGAGCACCCAGCCTGCTCTCAAAAACGATCTGTTGTACGGCAACGGAGGGCGGGGGGTGGAGGTGAGTCGACGATGATCGCTGCGACAAGGGGAAATACAAAAATACTCACCACCTCATCCGCCAACTCAGCGATGCGCTCGATGAAGAGCCACACCCATTTTCGAAGTGTTTTTGGGTCGATTGCCCCCCCCCCCCCCGCCGACGGCGGAGCATCCTGCGGCCTCGCGAGGGTATACCTTCAAAAAATAGAGTGTCCAAAGCAAGTGCTTTGGACGGCTCTTGTTGGGCAGAAGGCCGACCTCCTCCATGGTGCACCACACATGGAGGAAAACGCCGATGCTTGCTCCGAAGAGCTCGCGGAAGTGGCGGTCCTCCATTGCTGCTGTCCCGACGGCCCGGGACGTTCTGTTTTGGATTTCCCGGGCGTCGTGAAAAAAAATCTCTTCAAATCAACGTCATAGTCATCATTGTCGTCGTCGTTGCCGTCGCCGTGGTCGTCGTTGTCAACGTCGACGTCGGCCTCTTCGTCGGTCGACATTTCGTTATTGTCCACCTCTTCTTCGTCGAAGCTGCTGTCATTGATGGCAGCGGAAGAAGAGGTGGAAGAGGAGGCAGCGGTGGCGGAGAGATAATTATTGGTCATGTTGGTGTTTGTGTGGTTGTGTCGTTGGTAAGATACTCTAGAGAAGTTCTTTTTTGGTGTGGGTGACTTCATGGCGTATCAGGGAATGGATCTTTTTTTATTCTAAGGTTTTTTATAAGCGTATGTAGCCTGGTACAGAAATATACAAATTCGGCTACAACTTCCCTACAAGTTCTCTACAACTTCCCTACAAGTTGCATACAAGTAACTTGTATCCGTGTTGTAGAAAAATCGACAACGTAGATACGTTGTAGGTCCTCACAAAGGAATTTGTGGATTTTGTACCACGTGTATCCGTGTTGTATGAAAACCTACCATGTATTCCTGTTGTAACTTGTCGGACAAGTTACTTGTTGACAAGTTTCACTAATGAAACTTGTAGGTTTTCAGTACTAGCTACATACGTAGCTAGTGACTAAACAGCATTGGTGAGGCTGGCGTGCAACAGCCACAGCAGCAGCAGGCAAAAGCCGCAAGCAAACAACACCATAATTCTCCTCCCCCAGACCATGACATAGGCCAAGATATCTAGTAAGATAATTAGCGATTATAATCGCTAAACAGGCGCGAGACTCGCTATAAGCAAGTCTCTGGTGTAAGTACAG
>JALLBA010000634.1:0-15472 GCA_036939675.1 Cyclostephanos invisitatus
TTTTCCGTTCACGCCTTTTTTTGGCTATTTTTGGCGAATTTTTTTCCATTCAAGCAAATATAATCAGAATTTTGGAGGCCGAACAGCCGGGAAGAGAGTCGGAGGGAAATTTCAATCGTGGATTCTCGACGAAAAACTTCCCGGCTTTCTATTTCCCAAACATAATCCCAGCCTAAACGATATCGATGTCCAGTAGGATCATGGCCGTTCGCTCGTCTGGTGCTGCCACTGCAAAATCATCGACCTGTTGTTTGAACAGCACACGTTCATGCACGGTGGGGACGAGACCACATTCACGTAGGATAGCGTCAGCGTGTTTCTCCCAAAGTCGGGGCGATTCTGGGTGTCCTTGCATAGCAGACAGTATCGGTATAATGCCATCTTCCGGGATAGGCATACGCTTTTTATGGTTAACCCACCAATCGCGGAATGCACGGTCAGGATGAATATAAAAACCCTGCTTTGGAGGCGGAGCCTCAGCAAAGACATTAGACACGTCCACACCGAATATGAGTAGATTCTCAGCCGCAGACACAGCATAAAACAGGTGTGAGCTAGTCTGATCGACACAGTTTGCTTATGTTTCATCGAGAATCTTTGCCTGACTAGAACGTGGTGAACCATCACAAGTCCATCGAGCCTTTTTGCGAGAATCGAGAGCTTTTATAGCATATGTCCACACGGAGTGAAAAACAGACATCTCGTCAGTATGGGAGACTGGCCGTCCAAACATACCCTGTGCGTTGTTTTGGTCAAGTTGTAAGTATTCCACCAATTGCCAATCGTTCCAATCATGTTGTTTCATTAGCTTTCCCCTAGTAAGATGCATTACTCTAGTCACTACATTCAAGATGTCCCCAGAATCAACGAGTTCGTACGAGGGTTTGCACGAACATAAGTGTAATGCAACAGTCAAGAATTCCCATCAATTGTTGAGTTGGTCATGTGGTTTCTGTGAGAAAGGCGCCAAGGAGACGATGGGGAGTCCATCCTGTGACAGGGTGGGGCGAACCTCGGGATGTGAGAAGAGTAGAGTCGCAGATCGAGCGTCAGAAGAACGCAGGTTATCAATGGCTTGTTTGACATCATCGATAGTGTCAATCGTGTCTTCTCCAACCTTGATAAGCCACGCACCCCTTATCCGTGCACGCCACCGATGAATGCGTGCAGCGGGGGAGCCCGGGATGATAGACACCAGGTGTACCCGGCCATCTCGCAAGTATAACACCATACCCCCTGTTGGATGAGCAGAGAGAATGAATTTCCGAAAATCTATAGACTGCTCAAATGCTTCATGGTATGGGTCAGGAGACATATAGATAGTGGCCATGTCTCATGGACCTTTACAAAACTCCTCAACAAGCTCAGCGGCCAAACCACGCTGTGAGATTTGTTTGGTACGTGCTGCTCTAGCCAGCGCAAACCGCAGAGGTGCAGCCAAGAGTGATCGCATCGGTAGGTGCAGGTGACAACTTTCATTAGGTATCAACTACGGCTTATCCTTATGGCCTTGAGGAGCCATCGGGGGCCATGGAACCGCACCCAGATCGTCGGTACCTAACGGGGTAGCTATTGGACTATCCTTGTCGTGTCGCAAGTCGACAGAGGGATCCGCCTCAGGCCCAACGCCAAGATCATATAATAGTTGTGCTGCTGGAGGTCGTGAGGGTTGCAGATACCATGCCTCATCAAACTGTGCATGGTGACTCGTCTTCACCACACCTGAATCGAGATCCAAATATTTTTTATTTTGATCGGTAGCCGTGTACCCTAAAAAGATCCCTTTGAAGTCATGGCAGTCCAGTTTGCTCCGACGTGAGCCAGATCGTTTCACAAAAACTTGAGAACCAAAAGTTTTGAGGCATGATAGGTCAGGTTTAACCTTAAAGAATGCCTCAAAAGGTGTCGTCCATGTAATCGTATGCACCAAACAATTATGCAGGTATACCGCGTGTATAAGTGCCGACGACCAGTATTTTGCAGGTATGCCAGATCCGAATAAAAGTGTGCGCCAGCTTGGCATTGTAAATCTCAACAGCCCCATTTTGTGAAGGTCTGTCAGCGCCGGTGGGTTCCACCACATATTTGTGCTTACGCAATAACATGTTTGCAAATTCATGCAACTGCGTGAGATCCACACCCTGGTCAGAGCAGACCGATCCACCCTTCCCATGGCCGAAACGATCTAAGAACGTATCCACGATATTGACCGCAGGTTCCTTAGAATTTGTGAGGAACACCCATATGAACCGGGATGCCTCATCGACGACCAACAGTTAAGCCAAGTAGCCATCCCAAGATGATATCACCCGATCATGTGCCTTATTTGGTTGCGAATAATCTGACGTTGACGCATGCATGAAGCCAAAATCCATATAAAATTGTTGTTCAGTAGTGCGTTCAGCCGCTTTACCAGCCGCCTGTTTCTGTACTCGTGCCTCTTCCTTCCAATCGATGAACCAAAACGGATGGTACTGGAAACTGGACGGAATTCCTGTTGTTTTCCCATGGAGTAGGTTGAGCTGATCTTCCCCAGGCGATCCAAGGCGGAGCATCCACAGCTCCGATTCCGTGATACGATTAGGAGGCACTGGGAGATATTCCGTAGATCGTCGTTTCCCGGAAGATGTAGGGATGACCCCTCGACGTATGGTGGGTATACTGCATCTGGAGGGATCACAGTCCACTGTAAATACATCCGTAGGACAGTAATAGAGCCCATCTCTATTCTCCAGTGTTATCGATATTGATTACAGCCCGCTGTCACTATCAAAACGTATAGAGCCCGGGGTCCCGTCCCGATGTCCCATTTGAGTCCATCGAACCAGGACCTCGCTGGCAGTGAGGATGGCCTGCGGTGATATTATTGTTTCCACTGCATTCTTACAATAATAACAGGGCTGGTAGTAAATAGAGCCGTCGTCCAGCGTTAACCGTTAACGGGAGCAAGCCTCGTTTCGTGCAACAATCATCAAGAGATATTCCACCAGACTTTGTAGCCACTGAAATGGGCAGTGGAGCAATCGTGACCACCTCGATTAATAAATCCAGGACCCCTGTGACGCAAATATTAGCCCCGCCGTCCATCAATGAAGGATTATCCCATGCCTCCGTATCTCATAACCTCTAATAATCCCATCGTCACTGGCATGGTAACGTAGGAGTAGAAGTGAGTACTTAGGTACTTATCTGTCTACGTACCATGGTAACAATATCACACATCTCATGCATGTCCAGAACAACATCATGAGCGCCCTCCCCCCCACTATTCCCTCCTCCTCCACCACCTCCACGCCATTGACGAACAAGGGATTGAGGGAATATGTATCGTCGATACGAGTCATCCTCGACTCCGTCTCCATTGTCGACAACTCCAACCCCAAAACCAAAACCAATACCAAAACCAGCATTGACGGCGACACCGCCAACAACGACGGCACCTCGCCGTCATCATCGTCTGCATGTCGCGTGCTGTATCCCGTACTAATCCTTTGCGAACTGACGACGCGCGGCGTCGACGTCCGAAATCACTTGCGTCGATTATCGACCCTCGCCATCGCCTCCGCGTCCGCCGCGGCCCGTGTCGACGAGGGGGCGAATGACGTCGAGTGGACGTCGTCCCTGCTGGCCGTCGTCCGGGACGTCGCGGGGAGGATGCCAACCAAGCACGACGACGACGGTGCCGCCGCGGCGTTATTCGCGGCGTTGTACGCGGCCGCGGGGGACGCGGCGCGTGCCTGTCGCGATGCCGTGCCGACATCTGCCACCGCCGATGAGTCGTCCTCCCGGCTCCATGCGACGTTGGCTCGTCATCCGATGCCCCTCCTGCTGCCGGGGGGGGACGATGCGTCCGCGATGTCGAAACTCGATATGGCGATGTCTAGATGCAGGGAGGTGAACGACGGCAGGATGTACGCGTTGTTAAGCATCGCGCGCGACGTCGCGAGTTCCGATTCCCGTGCGGCCGCATCCGCGACCGCCCCCGCGTCCGCCGCATCCGGGGGCAACGTCGTATCCGCCGACGACGGCACGACGATGTTATCGTCATTGCGACGGCGCCTCAACGTATTGTCCTACTCGCACAGGCTCCATTGCGCAACGGAATACTCGTCGATATTGGGGAATAGGAAGGCGGTGGCTTGGAAGCGTTGTCTCGATAGCGCGATCTTCGCGGTGGAGGGAGGAAGAGGAACGAGATGCGAAGACAACGACGACGACGACGACGACGATTACGTGTCGTACAGGAATCCAATGGCGGTGCCACCGTTGCGGAACATGCTGGACATCGCGAAGAACAGGGGCAACGATGTCAGGGTACGCGAATTGGGACCGTACTTGGCGTTGGGATATTTGGGCATGCTCGATGCGAGGCTACGGGACGAGATGGACGGATGCAACGCGTCGACATCATCGAAGGCTGGAGGGGATGGGGATGAATGGTCGTATGACGTGGACGATGCGATATCTGTGAATTACCTTCGTAAATGCACCTCGTATGCGGAATTGATCGATCCGAGGATTACGACGACCGATATGCTATTGGATATGGCCCGAAAGGCGGCGTCCCTCGCCGAGGTGGACGCGACGACGACGACGGCCGCCGACGCGCACGGCGGTCCCGTGTACCGCCTGCTCTTGCCGCATTACGTTATGGTGGAAATCCGACGGGTTGAGGAGGGAATGAAGGTATGGACAGAGGCACGTCGTCGTCATGTGGTCATGATGAATCGCAGGCCGGAATCGTCATCCTCGTCGTCGTCATCTCCATCGTCATCGCGCTTGTCCGCCGCGACTGCCCCATTCGCCGCCGGTACCGTTCCGCCCGTCGTTTCCGTCGAAGGACTCGAACGCGAGGTCCGATCAGAGATACTATTCGACGCGTTCGACGCGGCGTATGATTCAATCATGGAAGGATCGTCCGACGACGACTCCCGCGACGACTGCGGATGCGACGATCGCGCCCGTCTGTTGTTGGAGGTTCTATCGCCCTCATCGGCGGCATTGCGCGATGCGATCATCGTCGCGTATTCGTCGACTTCATCCGATGCCACCTCCACCATCCCCAACTTGACAACGACGACGGTCGAATCGTCGTCGTCCGCATGCCGGTACCATCGATATGCTGCATCGTCCGACATCGTGCGTGACTGTCACGTCTCGCTGGCGCTCGAGGTCGAGCGCTTGGTGGATATCGCATCGGTCGTTTCATCGTCGTCCGCTCGACGTCGGCTATCGCCGCGGGTGGGAAGACGACCGAAGGTCGATGGGGGAGGATCCATCGCCGGTACCGCAACCTTGTCGTCGAAGGAGGATGGAGATTGCTCTGCATTTCACGGGATCATAACCCTCCTCTGGAGGGCCGTGATATCCTTCGTCAAGCCCCTGATGACTGATTATTTCCATGATCTCGTCATCGGGGGGGGATTATTAACGGGCGGAGTCGACGCGAACGACGGTCAGGTTGGCGGCGCCATCGATGTCAGGGCCCGGTTGAACGGCGTCGCATTGCGTCACCTCGCGGAATCCTGCTCGATGACAATCGTCGCCGCCTGTTGGATATGCGATCCTTATTTCGCCACTGCCATCGCCGTTGCACCCTCGTCTACCCTTGGTGGTAGCAGGAGCCCTGGCAACGATGCGGACGACGGTGACACTCGCGCTATCGATTTCGATGACGTGGACTACATTATGGCCCCGCTTCTTTCCACTGCGAACTCCTGTCTTCTGGCATGTCAGAGGTATCGAATTTCGGAGGAGAGGAGGACCGAGGAGGGAAAACATTCCCTGGACATGAAGAGGAATACGAATGCTACGTCTCTTCCCGTTTTGTCCTCTCGAGAGAAATATACCGATTCCGAGAAGCGAGACTTGGCGAATTTTCGATGTGCATATGCCTCGTCTACTTGTCGAATGGAGTTCGTCCGTGCTGTCGACATCGGAGGCAGCGAGGTTCCTTCATCATTAGTATCGGAAAATCGTGTCATGGATTCCCTCATCGAAGTGGCGCGAAAAGCGACCATCGCCGCGACCGTTACCAAAGATAGCAAAGACTTAACCTCATCGAAACTGGCGTCCTCATCTGCAGCGCCTCCTACCCCGTCGTCCTCTAGTGCAAATGCCAAATTTGGCGCTCATTACGTGCAATTCCTTTCAGCTTGGTTGGGGATGTTTCATGAACCGTGGCCATTCTGTACGGTAGATCAAGCACGGACCTTAACGCGTAATGCACGTGAATCTGTCTCTGCCGCGAGGAAACATTGGTCTCGAAGAGGATCAGGTGTCGAACAGTTGATGCTTGATGTCGGAGAGGCAGATTTGGAAGGATGTTTGAGGGGCGGGTCGACGATTTTGTCGGAAGAGTTATATCGCGTGTCCTTGCGTAAGTTGGAAGGGACTGCAGGGAATGGAAACATGACAACGGATGGTCATAATATCATCTTCAAGAGAACGCTACGAGTCCACTGTCTCCTTAGGTTAGCCAGGCTATTGATTTCAAGGAATGATCTAGGTGATGCCGTGGCGTCAGAAAAATTGTCACGCAATGCCCTTGATATTCTCTTGTCTTTGGACGACTGCAGTTGGCGCGACAAGCAAAGCCAGTTACATGTCTTCCTTGTCATGTCCCGAGCATACCACATCTGCCTTTCTCGGCAGCTGATCGCTGACGCGTGCATCCGATCTTCCCGTCCCGAGGACGCTGGTTCATTTTTAGCCGAGGCAGTGAGAGGTACGTGTGTCGTGTTTGCCATCACTGTATGGTGCACATCCTTGATTTTGACTAACGGTGTTCTCACAATGCCTTTTTAAGACTTCCCTGGTAATTTCGAAGCCTCATTTGCCCTGGCTGCATTCCATTTGCGCGCCGCGATTGACACAACTGATAAAAGTCAGATCAAGAAGGCAACGGCAATGCTCTTGAAATCTGCTAGGTTGGATCCGACAAAATCGGGCCCATTTTCACTATTAGGGACGTGTTACGAACTACTCAAAGACATTAGCCGGTCCAAAGGATGCTATCAGAAAGCATTGTCAATCGAACCATCTCACCCCGTCGCTGGCAGAGGCCTTCTACGACTAACTAGTCTTGACGAAGCCGAAAGTATCTGTGAAAATGCCGCGAAGCGAAATTCCCCCGCGAATGGATGGGCGTGGCGTGCGATGGGCCAGCTTAAATCTATGGGAGACGGGGATTTTGTCGTCGCGGCGATCTGTTTCCAGCAAGCTCTTCGTTGCCGTGATATTCAAGCTCCACAAAACGACATGCTTGGAGTTTTCTTCGTGAATCCAACGTTGTCTGCAGAGAATATTGCACATTGTGAGGCAAGTGAAACATGGGTCGAACTCGCGGCGTGTTATCGTCAACTTGGGAAATACTCTGCTGCATTGCGCGCATTTGAAGAAGCATCCGTCATTTCGGGTGGCGTACTTCCACCTGATGCTCTCTGCGCCTGGGCACAAATTAACTTGGACCTTGGTCTGTACGAAGAGGCAGCAGATAAATGCGCAAAGATCCTATCCGCGGACGCCTCTTTGCATTTTCGACGCATGGCTGCTTACATCGAAGGGGAATCATGCTTGTTCCTTGCCAGGGGCTATGTACAGGAAGGAAAATTTGGATCCTCTCTTGCGCAACTTGAAAAGGGCATTGGCAGGATGGAAACAATAGATGAGAAATCAGCCAAGAGTCACTACTGTGAAGTTAAGCTCTTGGGAGACTTGTACTCTTCTGGAACTTTACTGCCGGCATATGTATTTGATTCGCAAAGTACTGAAGAGCAACATCCAGATACCAGCGATCGTCTGAGAAACGAAGTGCATAATCAATTATTGTTTTTGATGAAAGGTGAGCATGCATACACCCTTGCCATTGAATTGGCGAAGGAAGAGGATGGCGAAGACGACAAAGGTAATAATTGGTTGGTCGCAGCAGCTGCCATTGATCTCGCAACAAATCTTTTGTCCCAAGCAAGGGTACTTCAACTGGCCTTTGGTGAAGATAGTGGTTGCGGTGGCGGCAGCAACAGTTCCTCTTATGCGGATGAAATCCGAAGACAATTGAATGATATCATCGCACGGTGTGTCACTGCCTACCTATTTGCGGTCGATATTAGTCCCCATGTTGCTTCGGCATGGTGTGGCTTAGGCTGTGCTCTTGTAGCTGTGGACCCTGCCATGTCCCAGCACGCATTTTGCCGTGCTCTGCAGATTGATTCATCGTCAGCAGACTCGTGGTCGAATGTCGGTTTGATGTACGCAAGCCATGATGCAGAGAAGTGCTCAGAGATATTGGACCACCTGGCACAACTCGATGATACGCCACTCATGTGGATAGGTAGAGGACTTTTATTTGAAAAAGCATCGAGAGATTGGAAACGTCAAGATGTTGCGAGAGGGTCATGCTTCACGAAAGCTGCAGATGCATATAGAGCTGCATTGCAGATAAGCCAACATCCTGCTGCACTGCTAGGGCTGTCTTTGACTTGCAGAAGAACAAATGACAAATCAAATGATTTAGTTTACACCGATCTGGCAGACAAAGCTACCAAATTCGAGAGTAGAGTATCGATTGACATTCATCAAAATTTGACTGGCGAGGGCAACGTTGGCGCATGTTATGTGAGTGGTCTTACTCAAATTGAGGAGGGATTGAGGGCTTACAAGAACAATGAGTATGCAATGAGTGCAACCTTAATTGCACATGCAAAGAAGTCTCTCAAAGCTGTCTTGGTAAGATCAGAAGATGTTGGTGCAAGCTTGCGACACGAGGACCCTACATTGGCGCAGTGCAAAATTGACCTGTCCGTATCACGTCCACAGAACACAGAAGAGTTTCCGCATGATATGATCAAAAGCGCGCTGAACTTCGAATTGACACCCTCGTCAAATCAATGCCTTGGTAATATCATCGACAGAAACTCAAGCAATTGCATAGAAGATGCGCGAAATAGTGTGCTTCTAAATCCTGACAGTGGCGAAGCTTGGCTAATCTTCGCACATCTGCTTGCCCAAGAAGCAACCGCTGAATACTGTTGTACGAGATCGCTGGCTTCAGCCAAAATCGCTGCTAAAAAGGCATATGAGCTGCTGCATGAAAGAGTGGTCAATGCTACATTGATGGCACCTCAGAGGCAGGACTTGTCAATGGAGCACTCGGAGACGAACGCGCTTTCATCCCATCCGCCGGCAGCGCTCCTCTCCCAATCCATGGCTTTATTATCTTGGCTAGAAGAAAACGCAACACAAGAGAGCGGAAGCAACATCTGTAATGTAGACGGAATAATTTCATCACTTCAGGAATCGCTCATGCTGGATCCATTCAATTCACTTGCAGCAGCAAAACTAAGCCAGTTTAAATGAACTATTGCATATTATTGACTCCTTTATCGCGAGTAGGGATAGTAAATTAAGGACAAATTCGACAACCTCACGGTGGGATCTGCGGCATTCTCTCTTTTCACATGTCTAGCTTTTAGGCATAGGGGGGGGGCTGTTGGGTGGTGTCTTCGACAAAAATGCCTCTAACGTGATCAAAGGGAGTACCTCCTCGACTGATTGTTACGCCTTGCTCGTTTCGTCTGAACAAACATGTTCTTCATCTACTCGTGCGAATAGTCGATGATTCCCTGCTCATCTCAACCAGCAAATCGATCTCCGTTCGTTATTGAAGAATTATTAAACTAATACTTTTGGCAATACATTATTTGATGAATGAATATGGCAGCGAAACGGCTTCGTTGGCCCATCCCAGTTGCTATGCGTATCTGTTGACTAACATCTCCGCACATGGACGAGGACGGCATGACTTTGGGGTCGGCGGGCATGCATTCCTTAGTGATTTCAAAGGATCATGCGACGATCGAGTTCAGTTGTATTAGGTAGTCTATCCACCGAGTCCTTGAATAAACCGAATGCGAAAAAGCTTCTTAATGTGACAAAATGGGCGCAGAGGAAGTTTTCACTCAAGATGGACAGAAGGTGCTTAAATAAATTATTGAATGTAATCTTTGGATACCACATGTTGTGTTTAAATACGTGCGAAAAACTCCTTGTTGGTTTCGGTTGGCGCCTTACTACTTTTCGACATTTTAGTCATTGAACCCACGGTGGGTGCTTTGCTACTCTTAGGCATCACGACGGTGGGTTCTTTGCTACTCTTAGGCATCACGACGGTGGGTTCTNCAGCATACCTGTGGAATGCTGAGAGCGAGCTCTACAAGATTGGTATGGGTTGGTCTTCGGGTTCCGCTGTAAAAAGGTACGAAAATAATTTGTGATGTCTAAAATGACGCTCGTGGCGTCACTTTTTGCCTCCCCAGACTAAACGATAGAGAAACGACGGACAGAAATTAGTGGCAGATAAAAGGAATTGCATTGATCCTCCCTCTATCCGCCTGCACCCTCCACCTCCATCCTCCCGGACCGACCCGTCCTCGTCCTCGTCCTCGTCCCCCCCCCTCCCCCCCTCCTCCTCCTACTCCTCGGAAACCACAAACTCGCCGCCGCCCGTCGTCGTCCACTTTCATGCCACTGTGGCATCAGGCGACGAAGAGACCCGCCGCCCTCGTCAATAATATTCGCGACAATGACGACAATGACGTGAACCGTAGCGGATCCCGCGAGTTGCCACCGGAGAGGAATGGGAACGGGAGGATGAGGATGCGGAGGATGAGGAGGATGACATCGTTGCCTCCATCGATCATGGTCCTCATCGTCATGACCGTCTCGGGCATCATCATCTTCTCCCATCGCGCGTCGAACGACGACATGCCCTCATCGACATCGACGTCATCGCGATACGGCATGCGATTATCGACGTCGGCCAATTCAACGAACGAATACATGATGCGGTACGAGGGGGCGTTGCTGAACGACGACCTCGTCCGCTTCCCGGGGAAACATGACGACGTGCCATTCCTGCCGTTGATATACGACGGCGATGCGATATTGTGTCGTCGTTCGCACAGGGACGCGTATTCGAAATACAGGATACGATACTTCGTCCAGATGGTACGGGAGGGGATACGATTGGAAAAAATGCGAATGCGACGACGAAAACGACGACGAGACGGGACCGATCCCTCCGTCGCGGACGACGACGACGACGGCGACGATGACGTCGGCATGCCGATACTCGTGATGGACGGCGACGATAACGGTTGCAACGTCGTACGACGTATGGACGAATATAATGGACACGGCATAAACTTTCCGCGATTCGCTTGGTCGACCCTGAATAGGATGAAGCACGGCTGGGACTGCCATGCGCTATCTATGCCATCGTATGAGACTTGGAAGTATCACCATCGCACGAGACGGAATTCGGACGATTGGGAATCGTACTTCGCGAAGAACGAACGGGATTATCCCTGGTCGACCAAATTGCGAATGGCGGTATGGAGGGGATCGACGACCTACGAGGGACATCAGTATCATGATGTGGAATTGAGGGACATGCCGCGGGGGAGGTTGGTGCGGATGGGGATGGACAATCCGGAGATCATTGACGCGTCCTTTCACAAGGTCATACAAAAGTTCAAATATCGTGGGGGGGAGGTAAAATCCGAATTCAGGACCGGTGGACGGATGAGTCCGAGGGACATGATGAAGTACAGGGGTAAGCGATCTCTCAGTCTCTCATTTTCTTTGTTTCTCACGTTGTGTGTGTGTGGTGCGTGTGTGTGTGGTGCGTGTGTGTGTGTGTGTGTGTGCGGTGTTACGTAAGTAATAGTTTCTAGCGTCGCGCGATGTATCTTGCATTGTCCATCTTTTATCCTCGATCCGGTTTAACAAACGCGCGATGATCGAAAAACAAAACAAACACACCAGCCATCATAGACATCGATGGCAACAGCTGGTCATCGCGATTCGGGATGCTCCTTTGTTCGAATTCGGTTGTCATTAAAGTACGTGGACCTCGCACCGTGTGTATGTATATTATGATAAAGCGGAGGGGGCGAAATTTGCATTCATGCACCATTACCTCCCTCGCGCGATTATCGAGCCCTTGTAATATATGACTTGTTTGTGTTTTCGATTCGATGATCTCTCTCACGCCAACGCATCCGTACACAACCCCCCCCCCCGCGCGTGCCAAATTATGATGATATACCCTTAAGATTGAACCAGACTTCGTGGAGCATTTCTACGACGAAAGAGGTGACGTGAGGCCCATGGTACACTACCTACCCGCCACCCTCGATAATGTGACGGACGTCGTCGCATACGCCGTGGACATCGAGAACGACGACGAGATTAGGCAAATCATCTCGTCCGCCAATTCCTGGTGCAAGGTCGCGCTAAGCGAGGAGGGACTCGCCTCCGATTCCATATTACGATTGAACGCCTACAGGCGCGCTCTCGATTCGTACGATGGCGGGAGTTGGGTCGAGGAATGGGTACGTATTAGACGTCGATTCGACGAGACCATCGACGATTTGGTCGATTGCGATGCATGGAGTTACATCGACTGGTTCACTTGGCCGAGCTTTGCCGGATTGTGAGATGCCCGATGATATTTTTTATGTGATTTGCGTGATGTGTCATTATGCGATACCGAATTCGTGTGCATGTCAGATCGACTGCTTAGAACATGGTACGATACTATTAAGTAGAACTGAGCGTCAAGTAGAACGAGTGCAAATGGCACTGATTACCTAATCAAATGGCGAAATATTCATTTAGATCGCTGCACGACTGAGGTGTTTGTCACAGGAGTAGAGTGTTCCGTATCTGTTGACTCGTTGTCTTGAGCCGAACAGTAGAGTGTTCCGTATATGTTGATTCGTTGTCTCGTGACGAAGCTGCACTTTTGTACTCGCCATATGGATGAAAAGGTAATACTGTCTACAGTTACAGAACTCAGCTCATGTAGTACGTTGTCGTAATTTGACGTTCTCCTTTTCCAGCTAAAAAAATCTAAGCTTTTAGAGTTGCACTCATCACCTGAACCAATTTTCTCCCTGGCATAAAAATCTGCCCCAAAAACTCCCTTCCTGCTCCTTCGATTTTGCACCTGCAGTATCAAGGCTTGCACCTTGAGTATCAAGGTATGATAACAATTGCACCTCCAGCGGCGTAATCTTGGAAATCCTGTTGGAGGCATCCATTGCTTCAACCTTGCAATCGGCTTGTCTCACCGCGGCGCTAAGCAAACTACTGTTCTTGTCTAACGAAGCTGGTTGTAAGACATAAACTGCACCATTACCTCCACCAGCACTATCTCTCTTTAGCTCACTTTCTTTCAATCCGTTAAACCATCCCGGATTATTGTTTCGATTGACACATTGTAATTCGGACAAGTCATTCTTTAAGATAGGTGTGGATGCCGGAGAGTTAGGTTCGGTTTTAGGTGATTGTAACGGTGACATTGGTTCAATCTGTTGCGTTGTCCTGTTGCGAACGTGCGTGTCGGCGAAGCGCATGCTATAATCCTTCATGAAAAACGACTCTGAAATCTCGCTGGGTGCTTTCGTCGTCCCTGATCCATAGGGCGACATTTGTTCAACCTGTTGCGATGGCCTGTTGCTGACAACGGAGTGAGGGTCGGCGAATCGCATGCCATGATCCGTCATGAACGTTGACTCTGAAATATCACTAGGTGCATTCATAGTCCCGGGTCCATCGGCTTCCAGCGTCGGAAATTGGGCCTGCGCAACGCTGCGAAATGCAACATCCTGTTCAAACGTAGAACATGATCGATCACTGGCGTTGGTCATGACAACCTTGGGCTGTGTGGATGGCTTTCGCCCGATCTTATCAGCGAGTGCTGTCAATGCGGCCATGTCCTTTTCATAGGTCGAGACGCTCAATAGTGAATCACCGCTCATGACATCATTGATACCGTTTGCCTCGTTACACGCTGCAAAAGTAGTGGGCGCAATCCCCATATTTCTTAGTGTTGTCTCATTTGGAAATTCATCGCCTTTGCGCTTATCACGAACTTCATCGTCAATAAATGCATGATGTTGCCCTGGTGGTGTCGTTACCTGTGCAGGCAGCTTTAATTCGATAGTATTCACATCTCCCCCAATACCGTTGTTCATGATTACACGCGCATCATTTTCAAACGTGGTCTCACTCAACAATGTATCAACAGTCAAATCATCCATGGGATCAGCGTCATTAACAAAGACCTGAGTAGGATGAGACACATTATTATTCACCCTCGCCATGTAATCTTGCTCGAAGGTGCTGACAGATATCATATCGCCGTTCTCTGCCTGGTCAGCAATGATGTTATTGATGAAGTCCTTTTCAAACGTCCCGAGACTTCGAAGAGAGCAAACGGAGGCTAAGAATGCTTCAGAATTTTGCATACGAAGTTCTATTATGGAATCAGTTTCATTCCTTGCAGTTATGTTCTTTTCACGATCGTTGATATCGTCCCTCGTATCATCCGTCTCTTCCACGAGCGTTTCCAGGACTCCTCCCACTCTCTTGCTTTGCTTTTTCTCGGTACTAACATTAATCTGGGAGTCTTCTCGCTTCCCATGAATTATTGACTTTAGCCAACCCTGCTTATTCTTCACCTTCTTCGTTTGCGAGCCACTAGCGCTAACAGTGGCATGGGCATTCTTGTTCATCGACTTCTTTGGAGTTGACAGCTCAAGTGGATCCACGGTCAACATAGCTCGCCGATTTTCATTGTAGTGCAACCGCTTCTCAGCCTCTACAACCAATTCATCGAAGCCGTGAATTTGTTTCTTCTTTTCCGTCCGAGACGTATTCTCGTTCGTCGTTATGGCTTCGACGACAGATCGGAGGTGACGCATCGCGGCGAGGTCCTCAGCGGTCACTTTGGATCTTGATGAACCCTTAGACGATCTCGACCGCTGAGACCGAAGGTCGCTAGAGGTGGCGTCCTCGGTAGTCATACTGAACTGGTTGATGGGACTACGAATAATATGTTGTTGTTGGTGAGGTTAGGCGGCGTCTATTCTGTTCATCTTCACTCAGTAGAAAGACACATCGGAAAAGTGGAAGTGGTTGTGTGTATCGTATTTTGATGGGAGGAAAAGGGAATTTTAAAACTTCGCCAAAAAAGCAATAAATTAGTGTTAATAAGAGAAGGGAAAGTTTAATTATCGAGAATTATATTGTATAAAACTGGCGCTATTAGGTAAAATAGTAAGGATCTTAGGTAAGTAATTCCTAGATACGTCCGTGTGCGGGCGGGTCGTGGCACTTTTTTCCTGAATTTGCCAATATCGTGTATCGTACTTGAAATGAAAGGAATTTCGCGGACGACTCGGGTAATATCGCCTAAACCTCCCTAGGCGTGACTGATTTTTCAGGGGGGTTTCGTTCAAATATCGACGGCACGGCAAGCGGACGGCAAGGGGATAGGAGATCAGGGTAAGAAGAGATGCAGCGTGTGAAAAGGACTCAAGAGAGTGAACCTATTACATAAAAGTTATAGCCTGACGTAAGCCATTTAGAAATGTACTGTATTTACGTACTTTTGGCGCGCCCG
>JALLBA010000635.1:0-15361 GCA_036939675.1 Cyclostephanos invisitatus
TGGCGTTGGCTCATGGATATTCGAAAGCTAAAAGTATTGGTATTTCGCCAGTTTTCGTAAGAAAAAATTATCAAGACGTGGATCAAAGTACGTAATATTAGAGGCTGTGATGTATGGTACAGTATCGTATTTTTACTGTCGTGTTTTTTAATGCTCCTCAACTCCACCGCCACAATTTGATATTTTCGTCGTTCGTCGTCGGTCGTCAGTCGTCATCGATAGTGCCTCCACCATCCCCGCCGCCATCCGAGGCGTGTTCGGCCATTTCGAAAACGACGGGTGTCGCAAATACATCGTCGGGGGTTAGGAGGAGGAGGAGGAGGGGAAGGGGGTGGGCTGCGAAGGAAGATGACGCCGTCTTCGACGTGCGTCGTCGTCGCGCGTCGGTCCTCCGCCCACCGCCCCTCCTCCTCCTCCCCGGATAAAGCGACGACGATAGTATGGTTCCTGCCGTGCCTCCTCGCGACGGACCTCCTCGTCGGGGTGGCATTCGCGTCGACGTTGCGCTCGTGGAGGAGGGCGATGATGACGACGATGATGACTGCGGGGGGCACGACGAATGTCATGAGGATGACGCCGTCGACCGACGAGTCGGGATCCTCATCGGGATCGGACGTGACGACGACGCGAGGAAGACGACGACGTCGCGCCCCTCCGGCGACGATGGGCCTGAGAAATGGAGGACAGACATGCTACGCCAATGCCGTATTCCAGGCATTGTCCTCTTTACGTCCGGTGATATCGTACCTGGAATCGTTCGCGGTGGTACAGGATGAGGAGGGGGGGGAAATGGAAGGGGGGGGGGAGACGATCGAATCGGCCCTGCTCCGAACGCTGAGATACGCGAACGGCCACGAGGTGACGGGGGGGGGGGACCACCACCACTCCCCCCTACCGGGAAAGGCGACGAGAATTCGCTCGATGCTTTCGTGGTTGTTCTTCCAGTCGTCCGAATCCGAACGAGACGTGCGAATCATCATGAACGCCGTGGCAACGCATCATCCGCAATTCCGTACCCGAAATGGATTATCATCACTATCCATGTATGCGGCAGCGGGCGTGCACGAGCAGCAGGATTCTCACGAGTTCTTCTCGGCGTTGATGGATGTACTATCGACGCGTGCGGCGATTACCGCTACTACTACTACGACGACGACGATGACGGGCGTCGGGGACGGGGATGGAATCGCTACTTGCACGGGACGGCGACGACGAGGAGGAGGAGCAGTGGGTCTGGGGGGGATCGTCGACGTCGTAGATGCCACCTCCGTCGCCGCCGACGTCTGCGTACGACACGAGCGGGATTACCGTGTATCCACGAGGGAACGTCGACTCTCGGCCGACGAGATCGTGGAAGAGAAGAAGCACGAGGACAACGACCATAGCGCGATGGAGGACGGGGAGGGGGAGGACGAAAAAAATCATTCCTCCCTCCCCCCGAGTCGATCATACGCCGGGGCCATCGCACGCCCCCCATCGCAATCACCCCCGAAGGAGACGATCGCTCGTGGCATGGCCGTATTCGTCCCGTCGACCGCCCCGGGGAGGCGGGGGCGGCGGAACAACCCCTTCGACGGATGGATCGGATCCACGATCAAATGCGCGTCCTGTCGTCGCGTCCGACCCGTCCGCGCCACCCCGTTCCTCGGGCTGTCATTGCCGATCGCCAACGTCCGGTCGGAATTCGTCGAGGATTGCCTCGCCGCCGAGTACGGTGGATTCTCCCATGCCGAACGCATCGAGGACGTACGATGCCTATCGTGCGGCGTGATGGGTAGGGCGGGGGAGCTCGAAATGGAGGCGACCCTCATCGATGGAGCGATTACCAGCATCCGGAGGAGACGATGCGAGAGGATGGGCGGGGTCGATGACGACGACGACGTAATGGCCCTCGTGCGAGAATCCCGCCTGATAAGGCGGAAGATCGCCATTCTCGGGGCCATGGATCCCGACGATGCCGACGACGATGACATACTCGATTACAAAGACGACAATGGAGATTCGATACGAGGGATTGATCTGGGCATCGGCGGTCCGAATTCGCGAATAGTCCCTGTATGGGGCGATGCATACAGGGCCTCCCTCCTGATGCGTCCGCCGGAGGTGCTGTGCATACACATCCAGCGTCGGCATTACGACCCGTCGTCGGGTATGATATCAAAGGTGATCCGCCACGTACGCTTCGGGGAGCGGCTCGACCTCAGCCCGTACTGCGCCTACGGCGAGGCTTCCTTCGAGGAGGAGGAGAGACGGCGTATCCTCTCGTCGGCGACGTCCCGATCCGATTGTAGCGCGAGGACGATCCCGTACGAGCTGATGAGCGTCATCGAACACGACGGTAACGCATTTGGGGGACATTACCAGACGTATCGTCGAGTAGATCCTACGGGGAAGGACTGGGTACTCGTCTCCGACGAAAACGTGGCGTCTCGGACCTGGAACGAGGTGAGGCGGTGTCAAGCTTATATGCTATTTTACGTGGCGACATCTTCGAAGGGAGGGTCGCCCTAAATCCTCGACGAAGCACTTATCTCCTGATACGGATGGAGATGGGGCGGCAACGCTCACTTCGAGTGTTCATCGTCAACATCGTTGACATTGAAGTAACTCGGCTTTCGATGCATTTAAGCTCGTGATGTAAGATTGGGTCGGAACTCGTACTGCACTCATCAATGACACGTGGTTTACGATCGATCAAGTCGCACTAGATCCCACTGAGTCTCGGTTGACAGTGCACGAACCGACCATGTCCGATTGAAAACGATGGCCCTTGCTATCATTCGAAGTAAGTCGACATCAGTGCCCACACATCTGCAGTGCCAGCGATGGGAACGTAAGAAGGCTTGCTTCGCCGTTCGTTCCTGGCCGTAGATGATGCGTCGTACCATAACGAAACGTCGACTATTACGTCCATGTCGGTGGAGGTGGATTTCGCATATTACAGGGTAAAATTGCTTTTACATCATTGAATATCGGGGGATGCATACATACCAAGCGTGCATGCATAATACCCTCTTCTCTTGGTAGCTTCTTACTTTCTATTTTATATTACACCCTGCCCTCGCATCACTACTTAATTTAACAAAACACACTACTGCACACGCGAGATATCCATCTCGTCCGTCCTGTCATGGGTACATCCATCCCCATATCACGCTACGATCATTTCCATGGCGTGCCTAGCGCCGCCGATGGCGGCAGCCGACACGAATGCCACCGCGGCGGCGCGTGCGCCATCGGCCACGATCCGTCGGGTGTGGTAGACCTCCATCATCGGCTCGACCGGCGATTGCGATTCGTCATGAACGAATGCATCCGCGACCTCGGCGGGCGAGGGGGGGGACGACGACTGCTGCTCGGCTGCGTCGGCGACGACGACTACGAACGACGGTCGTCTCGTCGTACGACCCTCGTCGGCGGCGGCGCGCCCAATCCCGAATCTCCTTCGATGGGGGGCGTCGTTCCGGACGATGGATCGACTACCTCCCCCCGCCTCGGAGGTGCGAACGAACGAGGCCAGCGCGACGAGGATGGCGAGGTTTATGAAAAGACGCGTACGAATATTCATGATGCGAGGGTTTGCGATCGAATCGAGAGGGTAGAGTGTGTGTGGGTGGGCTCCGAATTGAGGCGCAGGGGCACGGAAAGAGTAGTACTCGAGATGATGACAATGACTTGCTTGCCGAGTTATGAGAGAACAATGGTTTTTTGACCATGGATGGAGGAATGAAATATTGAATGTATTGGCCCGACCTTAACGGTTCTAAAATGCGCTGGTAGATTCGTCCAACGAAGACAAATTATCCATGATGACGACGACGGCCATCCATGGCCGGATCGTTGATTCGCTTCGCGTTTGATGAGAGCGAAGGCCCATATGAGCGAAAGGAAGATTCGGCGCTGCGACGAGGAAGAATCTGTGCGAAAGCGCGCCAGACCGCGCCAGTCGAAAAGGGGGCCCGCCAAAACGGCGGGAGAAGCGCGCCGAAAATATATGTACGTACTTACAGAATGATATGTACCTACTTGGTCCAGGACAATTAAGTCGTACGTAAGTAGAGTATCGTATGGTACTCAGGGTAGTATGGTACTTCATAGAGTACTACTACTCTCAGGAAGGACAAATCTCAACGACACCACAAGCAGAATAAAATCCAGAATCCGGCCGCCTCGGCACGCTCCGTCCCGCGTCGCGGCAAGGACTCAGGGTCGACGCCTGTCGACGCACAACCAAAACAATCTTTATCATTCACCATGGAGAACTTCGTATTCAACCTCTTCAGGGAACAGCTATCGCGAATAATACTCGACTTCTCGCCGAATTCCATAAACGCGAATTTTCTCTCGGGACGTGGATCCATCAACGACGTCCGATTGAACGTCGCCCTGATCAACGAGACCTATCGCGACGTATGTCCATTCCTCGAATTCGTCGAGATATCGCTATCGGAATTGCGAATCGAGGTCACGAGCTACACGAATTTGAAGAGGGCGCCGATAGTATTGTTCATCGGGGAGATACGCGCCGTGGCACGCGAGCCGTTGGATTATCGCGCGACGACGTCGAATGACGATCCCCCGTCGTCGTCGTCCCAGCAATCGCCGCCCCAGCAGTACGGCCTCTTACATCGGATACTCGACAACTTGTGCGTGAAAGTCGGCCGCGTCGAATTATCATTCTCGTCCCTGGGAAAATTCAAGACCCGACGATGCGGTCCGTGGAATCCCCCGTCGTTCCGATTGCGATTCGACGACGTCGAGTGGACGTCGATTACCGAATGCGGAATGCCCGGCACGCCCGATGCGATATGGGCCCACAACGACGATGGGGACGCCGTCGAGGCCGCATCCGGTAGCAACAACCACGGTCGACGTCGTCATCGGACGTACGTGATATACAAGAGATTGTGCGGTACATTTCGGGTCGAATTGATGACGCGGCGGGAGGGGGGGGGGACGACGGGGGGGGTTGTAGATGGGAAGGGGGTGTCGTCGTCGTACCCGACCTCCACGACGCTCCTATCCGACGCGAGGATCGAAGCCCACCTCGCATACACCCGACGATTGCGCGATGCGGGCGTGTCGATGGCGGATGTGGACGTGCGCATACGCGACGTGAACGTCGAGCTCGACGCGACGACGACGACGACCGCCACGTCGACTTATTCGTCTCACGGTGGTGGAAGTCGATGCGACCTGTCGTCATTCGTCCACGCGATGATTGGACTGTTGCATTGTTATTACAGGGATCGTTCCTTCGTCGATCCGTTGCTTCCCGATGGGATATTCGCGGCCAGGGGCTGCGGGGGCGTCCTTCGTGGACTGTACGACGGGTTGGGGGGGGGGTCATCGGCGATAGATGCCGTCGATCGCGTCGACGGTGTGGGCGTTGGCCCGGGCGTGGAGGACGGGCCGGATGGATACCTGCCGGAGGTCGCGCTGTTGGACGACGAGGTGCAATCGTCGGACGAGAGCGATTACGATAACGATCGGGACGCCGAACACGACGAGGCTTACCTGGCATGGAAGGAGGGGCGTGCGATGGGAGGAGGCACGTCCACGAATGGAGGAGGATTATCGGAACGAGGCGAATGCGGCGTCTTGGAATCCATCGTCGGGTCGGAGGCTGACGCTGGTGTCCCATCCTCGATGAAGCGAGGTGAAGCCGGCGTGAAAGAGAGCGCGAGGGATGACCAGAAGAATGATAATGAAGCTGCCGGATCGTACGAGCGAAAGAGAAAGGCGGTCATCGTCATTGCCTCGGGTGCGCAAAAGTTCGAAAAGCTCAGTTTTTCCCTGTCCATTCCGAGGGTCAACGTGAAATTGCACCTCCCCCCCGACAATGCCGCGTCCGATAACGAGCCGAGGTCGTCGGCGAAAAATAGTGCGGAATCGGAAGCGGAAGATTATCACTGCTTGGAGATCTTATTGGAAGGCCTCGTCGCTGAGTGCATTTGGCCTAAGAATTCTTCGGGGGAAATGGGCGGACACGTGCAGGGCTCCATCAAGTATTGTCACGTCATCGAGACGGCGTACCGGGAAGGGCGGGGGACGAAGCAACGTACTTTTGGCCCAATGTCTTGTAATGTCGAGAGGGTGCGTCCATTATTGAGACTCGGAACCAGAACTTTTCGAGGGCATGATTTATTTTCGCCATCAATTCGGTTACTTGGAGGTAACCGCAATGGTGCCTCAAAATGCGACGATTTTCCCCAGATGGAAGATAGACAGACAACTTGGCCGTGGGATCGACGGGTAACAGGTCATCGAGCATTGGCCTTCAAGTCAACCATATCCTTTATAGACGAGGTAAGAAATGTCCGTCGACCTCTCCATTATACATAACAGTGATTGATAATTAGACTGACGCGGCATTTTTGACCCCCTGGAAGACACTGTCGCGCTGGAGCAAAACAAATGTCCAGCACGAGGCTAGTCTTGGCGAGCTTGAAGTTGTATTAGATTCTGCCCCTTTCAGGAGGTTATCGATGATTTTTCCCAATCTTAGAGACCAAAGCAATTCGTGGTTTGATGAGAGATGGCTCTCGGGGGAGTGGCATACAGAAATATCATCGGAAATGATCGCATATGAAAAGGGTGGATTTTGGCTCAAAAACCACATCCAACCACTGCCGTCGCTGTTTACAACATCAAGCAACAAACGATCGGCACCGTCGTCAGAACTTAGAAGCGTTACTACCTATCTTGATTCTATCACCGTTAGATTGCCAAACCCGATGCAGGAGCTTTCTTCATTTTCAAAGGCAGATATTATGTTCAGCATATCAGAGGCTACAATACTTATCAGCAATCATCTGCCGTCATCGTTTCTATCTGGCGATATAACTCCTGAGAACAGCGAGCACGATTTTCCTCACGATCCTTCCGACATGTCTTCCATTGCGGCGGGTCAATCTACTGATATGTTTGCGCCTTCGGACAATCAAACAAAATTCAGAATGCAATTATGTCTCTCTGATTTTCAAGTGAATATTTTTCCAGTTATGGCGTATTCGTTGGACAAAAATGAGCTTGCGTTCTGCAGTCTTATAGCCCCAACGAATGTCACCGTGATGATGAGTCTTGAACATAAAGAGGCTGAACAATTATCGACAGACACATTTCGTAGTAATGCTCGCACCTCAAAATCATCGCGAGTTTTTTCTGTGCTCGTTCAAAGATTGGAGACCAATGTCGAGCTGCGCAACATCTATTATGCTCTCGAAACTGTTCATTATCACGTGGAGAGTTTCATTTACGCTTCTATCACGCCTGATAATGTTGACCGATGCGTTCCAGCTGTAGCAGAATCGGCATCCAATATTGAAGAAATTGGGATACTTTGTGTGCATGTCCCCGATGTGGAAATTCTTGTATGGGGTGATCAAACGCATGATCTAGCTCTAAAGAAACACAATCTCCTTTGTCGAGTAAAGGCAGGTCAGTTTGAATTCGGGATAGAACGCGCGAGCATGCCATCACACGTGATAGATTCAACATTGTACAAATGTGTCTACAAGTCTCTTATGATTGAGATTTGTTCTCGTCTTGACGAGCGCGCCCTCAAAATGGTAGAAATCCTCTCCTTCGGACATGCAACATCAGTTTCAAGTATGGTGGGGAAAGCGTGCTCATCCTGCTTCCCCATTGATTCTACCACCTCATTGAAGGAAGGTTTTTTCTTGCGTGCCGAGAATGATTCTGCTAAGATCATGTCATCAACATTGGCGATAGAAATTGCCTCTCAGTTGTTTGTTGATCTGAACATCAATGCGTTCGAATGCTTTTGCAATCTGTTGCCTCAATGTCTTCTATCGTGGGTCTTTGTTGGATCTAGCAGACAAATTGGTAAAACCTTGCTAGGGAGTGCATTAATGTCGACTGGACTGAAAGTCGCTGATCTTTTAAGAAAGCAATCAGACCCAGTAAAACCAGAAAATATCGACGGTGTGGATAACTTCATTTTTCGTTTGTCGATTCACCGGCTCATTGTCCTTGCTGCCTCAAAAATTGAATCGCCGTTTGCGTTGTCTTTCAATGACATCGAAATTGCTGCTGGCGTGACAAAAGACATAGCACCCCATGTCATAATAAAGAATTGTGGCAAAGGCAACCGGACTTGGCAGGATGCGTTTTATTCCGTGGGTGATGACACGAAGGGATGTATTGATTCTAAGTCATTTTACGTGTTGAGATCGACGTACGGCGTGCTACGGGTCGTTAACAACGAAATTATCCTTCCCGCATCGAGTATCAATTGGTCGTCGCCGGTGGGATTAGTCGGGTGTTTGAGCACTCCTCCATTTGATGTCTTTGCCATGAAAGATTTGATTTTGTCGTTCATGGATTTGGGGATGCCGTTTTCCTCCCTTTACTTCAAACTCTACAAACTATCCTCGCGAATTGAGTCGGCGCAGGACTTTTCTTTGGCTTCTACTCGACTTCATGATTCCATTGGAAGATATCACTGTAAAATGCACAACGTAGTTTATCATTTGAGAGCTGAAGTCGACAGATTGAGATGCACGGTATTTTCGAAAGAAAATGAACGTGTTGGTGCATTAGCGATCGGTGAGTTTCGACATTTGTTTTTGAAGTGGTTTTGGCAACACGGTGATTCAACTCTGATTCCTTTTCCATTGCAGCGTCTTCCGACGCGTCTGGGTGGGTTCGTGTTGGAGAAGAAATGAATTTTTCACATCGCCTCTTTCCTTCTGCTACCTTCTGGAGGTATTGGTGTGTACTTGAACATAACTTGATTATTCTCTACGAGATGCCTGGTGCAACGCCTTCCTTCATCATTCCACTGCGGGTATCTTCTCAGCTACGAAGCCTAGCAATGTCGTCACCCGCTAGTGGCATCGTCGGTGAATATCTACGATTGACAGGATTTGCAGTATATGATTCAGAAGTGGGTTCATGTCTGTTCTTTGTTGCAGCTGACACCTCTGATTATTTCATGTGGGTGAAAGCAATATCCGGGGCGCTAAAGAGGGTAGAATCTCATGTATCAGACGATCTATCCTCGATGAGTATGCAGGCGGACAGTTATGTCAATCAAGATGTCGATGAATTTCCGGCGAAGTCAGATGAGGTTTTCGACCCACGGAAAGAGCCAATGGCCGAGAGTCACGCTCCCCGAGTCTTTGACGATACTGCATTTGGTCCAACGAAAGCGCTCAACTCTGACCAAATCGGTGATGGTATTCCAATCAGTGACCCTAACAGTAAGGTTGCATTGCAGCCGGTGATGTCTCTCGACTCTGATTCCATGGAGAATTTAGAAATGGAGGAGATCTCATTGGAGTGCAACAACAGCGAAGGTGTCCCGTCTTCTGGTAATACAAATCTGCTGATTAAAACGGATGATTTTCCCAACGGAACTGTTTCATCCGCGGAAGTTCCTTTCGATCGCCCCCCATCGTCTGCAACAAGTTTACCTACACAAGAACCTCTTTCAACTCGTGAACGATTTGCCCTAGCAAAGGGAAAGTCAAAAATTGCATCGTCAAAATTCGGGTCAGCTCTCAAAACAGCAAAAGGTAGCATTCTAGCTGCGGGTGAAATAGGCCGGGATGGTGTGAAACTGGCTTTGGCGAAGGAGGCTTCACGCGGAGATGAATTAACGAAAAGATCGCAAGCTGTTGGACAGACAACGTCGACGCTGAAACTTAATGCAAATTCAAAACTGACATCTGCTCTGTCGTCAATACAAGATCGGAATAGCACGACTACTGGGAGTAAGTCAGAAGGGAGGGATGTGCCTGTATCAAACTCATTCTCCATTAGAGGTGAAGGAGCTCGCAATCCAAAGAATGTCGTGGGATCGAAAATATCCATATTGAAAACTTTAGGTACATCAGTTTGCTCATCAGCGCAGGATCATTTGTCAAAGAATTCTAATGACGGTGATCCTCCCGAACCCTCCGGAACGTCTTTGAGAACCCATGATGAGTCATCTGGAAAACTGTCGCAAGATATTCGAAAGAAACTTATCAACCTCGATCAATCCATGTCTGACACCATGAGACGATTGAAAATTGATGAGAAGGTGCATCAATTCAGCGCTGCTGTAAAAAGTGGTGTCATGAGTGACCCAGTGGTGAGGCAAATGAGTAGTGTGAGTCGGTCGTATTCACGAAATAACGATCATTCGAGACAGCGATTTGGGATCGGAGAAGAAAAGAAATCAATGAAACCCAAAAAATTTGATGCGAGGGAAATATTCTCTTTTTCGTCTGATCTTCCACTGAAAATAAAGTCGTCTATTACACATGGAGAAACCTTGCTAGTGGATGATCTTCTCCTTGAGAAAGTTGAATCGTTGCAGAGAATCGAGGGAAGCTGGATTGTAAGCGTGGAACCAATCAAATTAGTCGAAGATAAACCGATGTTAATTGATCCCACCAACAATGCTGAGTATGTTGAAAGCTTGCCCCCTGGTGTCAACCCAGGGAAGCAGCCCTCACTTGATATTCAACGCCCGTGTCGGTGGGAATATAGGATCGTAGCTACTGAGGTTAGCGGTGCGTTTGGTGCTGGATTACAAACATCAGTCGAGCGATCCACATCTGAGGTTCTGGCTTTTCATACAAGTATTTCTGAGATAATCGCACATCACATGCCCACGATGGCTGAATTGGAGATACCCGCTTGCGCTGACAGTACCATTTTGCAAAAGTTGACACCGTTGGACGAATTGCGGATTTCTGGTCAATTACTTCAAAAATTCGTGGACGCGAACACTCCTCCTTCGGACGTAGCCTCTGTGCGGGGCAAATATTGTAAGTTTGATCCATTTCATGTTCTTCGGCTTCTTTGTCGATTTCTTAATGTTGATTCCTTCTTTTCTGCTATGAAGGTAAATTAGTGGAACTCTTCTTTTCCACACTTCTTGGATGCCACATTCCAGAGAAGGTCATAGCAGGAACGAAGGTATTTCTTGGCATAAAGGACTCGTTATCTGAGTCTGACAGTTATGCATCGACGATAGGAACGCAAATCATAAATGAAGCTTTTGTTGATATGACGCATGCCATATCGCATAATGCGCAGCCAATATCTCTAGAAAATCATATCGAATTCGATATTGAATCTGACCAAGCTTCAATCCTGCTAAACGTCATAATGGAAGGTTACAGTGCAGCAATTAGGGAAAGAGATAGAGCTCTTGCAAATCTCGCCATCGCATCCATTATAAATGAAAATTCCATCATGAATAAGTACTTGAATTCCTCCGATGCTCCATCAAAAACGAAATCGAACAGTACTGATGAAGAGATGCTCAACTTATGCAGGCAGCTTGGTAATGAAATTGAATCAAGGACGACCGCGGAAATTGAGATTGACCGACTCAATGAACGTTTGAAGTTTGAGAAAAAGATAGCAAAAGCCAAAGAAAGAGAATTGAAGGTCAAGTTAGCAAGATACGAAAAATCAACGCAACAAACAATCTAAAAAATCGGAGGTTGTCGCGTTGTCCTGTTGCGGTACCATACGTTCTGCTATTGTGACTTAATACTTTTACAGCCGAGCTCGAGCTGAATGACTCAATTGGTGCATGCACTCTAGCAATGGGTTGTTGCAACTGTCCTTTTTTGCAAACAGAACATGACTAACATCATACGGATGCATGGCCTTGTTGCAAACAAACAAAATAAATAAATGAAAAAACTAGGTTGATCTAATCTTGCTCCCTAGAAGTCTGGGGTCCTGATCTTGGCATCACCACGATCTTTGTCCTCTCCCCAATCCATCTTGAGCAGCATCGATGGAGGTCAATGCATACTACTCCACGAAGTTATGATAACTATCGGTCCGTCTGACGTCTTGGACTCCTGCATTGATCCACGGACAGACTCATTTTTTGAGCGTAAGACTCCTTTCGCATCCTCTATATGGGAATTCATAAAGTTTTTCAAATTCTAGGTCTGCGGATAATATAACTAATTCCTCGATGAGTCGAGCACGAACGAAATTATGAGAAACTCTCGATTTGAAATTAAGCGGGAAGGGAGACATTCTTCTTCCGCGTTCGATCCCCCGCCAGTTTGTCCTCCACGCGACTCAAGATCACCCCGTAACTTTTCCCTCTTTTGGTTTTTGTTGAGCGCCGAGATTCCCAAGTATTTTATAATGGATACAGCCCCGCAATAATCCCCGCTTTTTGTAAACGGCCACCACTTTGGTCAGGGTCTTGCCGTGCGCAGGAGAGAGGGGAAGATGATGCCACGGTCACCGTGATTGCTCCAAAGACAAAGCACCACACAACAGATAGGACGACGCCTACACCAACGTTTAGAACGTCCCTGATTCCCTCTTCCCTACGGCCATCCTTCTGGGTCCGCCTATCCCTTCGGCAGTGCTGTTTGCGGTAAGTAAAAGTTGGTCTACCCATTTCAAAATTTTCGAACTTGTATTTGGCATTTCGGACGATTGGCGACAGGACAAACGACGAGCCACGTCCGAAGGGTGCACTGACACAGATCTGGGATTCGACTGCATTGCAATCTCCGAGACTCGTTCTCTTCCTTCGTGGCTCCTCGCGCGGATTCTCACCTTGGACACACCCCTTTTCTCTCGTCGAATCGCTCCCGTAGCGCCATCGTTTTCCATACGTTTCGGGATATTTTACCCAGCGCCAAGAGGCCCACTCGTTATTCTAAGGTATCTCTGGCACCATCCGCCTGACGTGACGCCAGGGGCAAAACCGCAGTAATAGCATAGCATTGGCATTCATTTATATCTTGACATTGATATGAGCACCAATGGCCGCTATTCAGGGCGTCTGCGAACGCGAGGAAATGCCAACAGCGCCGGCAATGACGCGACGACGGCAACCGCAGCCGCAGCCGCCACCAGTCGAACTGCGCTGGTAAGTGCAGTTGACACATCTTGTCGCTATCTCGCTGAGTAACATACGGTCCAGGGTGACTTCATCCCGAGCGTGGCAATTTTCTGTTTACTTCGAATGCTCTTTAAATTAACGAACGAAGTCAATGATACCAACACAGGGCAACATCGCTAACCTCGAGAGGACGGAGACCGATAAGGATCAGAAGCCGAGGAAAATGAAGTCAATGCCGGCGGAGAGCGTTCGAGGAGGAAGGAGCAAAGCAACTGTAGAACCCGACCCGAAACCCGAGAAAAGGCACGCCGCATCGACGAGGGAGGGGGGAGGGAAGAATGCCAAGGATGTAAAAGAAATTTCTACGAAGGAGGCAGTACCCAAGAAGAGTGAAGCTACAACTAAAAAGGGAAGGCTGGCTGAGATGGAGTCGAAACCTGCTAATGTTGGTGTGAAACGTTCCTCTGGTGATGATAACATCTCGAAGCCTCAGAGGGGACGCTCATCAAAGCGGGCGAGAAAGTCGGACGACGAAGTCAAAGAGGACGAGCCTGTCGTGGGTCGACGCGTCACCCGATCGCAATCCGCGCCATCTCGGAAGAAGAATTCCATACTTAGGGCTACCATCATCGATGTTATTCCCGCCGACGTCGACCATGTCGTACCCGAGGATTTCGGCCTCGAACGAAGCTCATTCAATAGGCATAATTTCACCCATGGTATCGCGCACTACGATGCGTCAGAGCGATGTAATCCGCTATTGTGCAAGGACTACGTCACAGACATGTTCCAGCAGCTCTACCATGCAGAGGTGAGCTGCTTGCTGACTACCATTTTTGAAGGTTTGTTTCGTTCTCTCATAAATTCCACCCGCCGCCCGTGATCACTCTTACTCAGACTCAAAGCCACCCAAAACCGTACATGGACCGCCAGGCTGATATAAACGAAAAAATGAGGGCGATCCTTGTCGACTGGCTTGTTGAGGTTCACATGAAGTTTCGTCTTGTCCCCGACACTCTCTATCTGTGTGTAAATATTATTGACAGATACTGCAGCATCGCCAAGATCTCAAGAACGAAGTTGCAACTTCTCGGCGTCACCTCCCTTTTTTTGGCATGCAAACACGAGGAGATCTACCCTCCCGAGGTTCGCGATTGTGTATACATAACTGATAGGGCGTACGACCGCCAGGAAGTGAGTGTTCTTAGGTACAATCACAAGCTGTTGTGACATATGCCTCTTGCCATCTAACATACCACTCTTTGTCAATATAAAGGTTCTAGACATGGAGCAGACCATATTGCGTGTGCTCAATTGGAGAATATCTCTCCCTACGGCGTATCCCTTCCTGGATAGATTCCTCAGTCTTACCAAAGCGTCTCCCATGACGAGACAGACTGCAACGTTCTACCTGGAACGAACTCTGCAAGAGCATGATTTACTCAAGTACCGTCCGTCGATGGTTTGCGCGTCAGCTGTCATATTAGCTCTCAACAACGTTGACATCCCAAAGCACGAGGAGGATATCAATCACGACCATCCTGGTTTGGTAAGCGCTATAATTTTGAGATGTTCACAATTCCGTATTGTCATTTATCGCTCAACACATCCTCCCGAAATTTTACCCAACAGCCGAAAATCTTGATGGAGTATACTGGATTTGATGCAGACGAGCTGTGGAAGTGCATGAAACTCGTTGCGGATAAGGTATCCGAACCGGCTATATGCGCATCGAAGAGGCACCTCACTGCAGTGAAAAAAAAGTACGAGCACAAAAAGTACATGTCGGTATCGTTAGTTCTCCGGCCACCAAACATTTGTTACGTGCAATTGAATGAAGACAAGAAATCTAGACCATAACGAGCGAATCATACCAGAGAGAACACTCTTATGTGCAATTGACCTTGGCATAGTCACATTTTTTCACCTGCTATAGATATGACTTTTCCGTGGACTTTCTTCGATGTGGCTCAAGTTGGAGCAGGCTTCATCATTCGACGCAGTTGACCACGCAGGTCGACGTTTTACAAGAATACGTCCACTTTTACATAGATTCAAATTTCATCACATATAACTTAACTCCACACTTGAGCTGTAAAACTATCTGCGGCCTTACTTGAATTCTAATGATATCCAACGCCGAATTCAGAAACAGCTGCTCCCAACGCATCGAAGTTGACCATCTGCCATAATGGCGAGATATTTCTACGATGAGCAAAAACGGTTTGGAAGTGATGATTTCGAACAGAAATGTTTTCTATTCTGGTGGCACATACAGTTTCCAGACGAGATCATCCAACGTACCCTTCTCTTCCGAGATATTCCTTTGGTGTCGATAAATGTCCTCGAGTATGTCACCATCATTATAAATTACATTGCGGCACTCCACGTCCTACGAACAACCAACGTCACCAATGAACCTCACCCGGTACTACTGAACATCACCGACAACTCTTCCGCCCTTTCATAGATGCTACACACATGCAAGAGATCCAGGATTGGTCATTTGTTCGG
>JALLBA010000636.1:0-15316 GCA_036939675.1 Cyclostephanos invisitatus
CGAGGACAACCGTGTTGACTTCGCTGCCGAATTTGACTTTGGGGCTAATTTTGCTGCCTTTGATATTGACCATGATCGACCGGGATCGGAGTCATCCGACTCTGCTTCTGGCTTATTTTTTGGCTCGGAGTCTCCGCGTCGGCATCAACGACGTAGGAGGAGGCTACGTGTGCATTGGGCGAATCGCCATTATCGTATTGAGAGTGTCAAGACCTCCTGTTGGTATTTGAATTTTCTGGCACCTGGGAGTGTTCGTGACATGACTTATGAGCTTTCTCTCTCGGATCGGTTCGGCGAATTTTGCCATTTGTTTCAGATGCCGCTGACCAAGGTGGATGAATTGGCGGATATGTTCATAAATCGTGAATATATTCTGCCATCTCGTTCGTTCCTTCGCCGGGTCAAGTTCCGTGAGCGTGTCGAGCTGTTGGTGATGTCGTCGCTCTACATTCTTGCTTCCGGCGCCGCTTTTCGTTCGTGCAGGGTGGTGTGCAAGATCTCCACATCAGAGATTCATAAGTTTTTCTTTCTATTCCTGGATTCATTCTATGCTATGCGAAACGAGTACATCCAGCTTCCGGCAGACATGGCCGCGTTAAACAAGGTCACTGCAAGCTACGAATCCGTTGGGTTGCCCGGTGCGTGTGGTTCCATGGACGTTGTTCATGTAAAGTCGTCGAAGTGTCCTGCCGGGGATTACAATAGAGCCAAGGGGAAAGAGAGTTCCCCAACTCTAGCATTTCAATGCATCACCGACTACAACAGGCGCATTCTCGGCGTGTATGGTCCACAGTTCGGATCTATGAACGACAAACACATCGTCAAAATCGACTCCAATGTCGCCGAGATCCGTCACGGGTGGTTCAAGGATGTATGTTGGAGGTATTACGATCGTGACGGTGTAATCAGGAACGAGAGAGGTGCGTATCTGATCTGTGACAATGGCTATTTACGCTGGCCAGAAACAATTCCCCCATATGTTGGCGAACCGAGCTCCACGGTTGAGGTGGTGAATTTATCTATTGCGACATCCAGGTTTGCGAGAAAATTTTTATCACCTGTGCGTGCCTGCACAACTTTCTAGCCGACGACACGGTTCGTTACAATGTTCGTGTGGGCAGGGGATATCCAATCGGCAACGACGGGATATGGTTAAGCGGTCAGTCAGAAATCGTGGACAATGAAACAGACCATTTCCTTGCGACACAGTTCGGAAGGCGTAGGTCGATTCTGGTGAACCATCTAAGCGTCTTCCGTAGAGTAGGGGGATTTCTGGAGTAAATATACAGAGTAATGATTCAAATCGTTAATGTAATTAATATCTATTGATGTCCCCCATCCCCACTAAATAATTTAATCACTATCTTCTCCTCCACTATTATTCTAATTTTCCTCGTCCTCATTTTCATCGGTGGGAGCATCGACTGTTGTAGTAGTTGGAGTAGTACTTGAAGTCATACCCGGCATCTTGTTAATCAACGCCACCAGCTGCTCGTTATATTTGGCCTCACCCATCGTCGCCATTGTACACATCTGCATTCTCGCGCATCACTCTAATTTGTGTGACGATAGTGTTCGTTGCAATCTCGTCCGCCTGGAATTGCATTCCATCAACGCGTACCTTATTCATCTGGTGATCGACATCACCGTACCTCTCCACGGACACAGACAAGTCGACCGGCCGCGCTACCCGGGCAATAGCCCGCTCCACCTGAATCGCGGAATGCCTCTTCTGGCGGGCACTTTCAAACAATTCGCCTTATCCTTCGCTGCGCGCTGAGGATACGCACGCGTGGGCACACCAGGCGTTACCTCCTCACCCTGCCCCTGACCCGTGGGAGTCATATCCCCGCGCTTGCCTCCTCCCCCATGCCCAACAGGCGCAGCCGCCGCCGCCGCCGCCGCCCCTACGCGCCTACCAGGAGTCTCCTCAGTCACCCTTCGACAAGGTGCGCCTACTCCTGGACACACCGGCTGCGGGGTGGTACATGGTGCTACGAACAACGCGCTGATTTAGCGAGGACGGCTTCTATACCCTCCTAGGAGCACCTCTGGGTGTGAGATCAGCAATCTGAGACAAGGGCATGATGAATGGCTATCTGCGCATCGGGACGGCATCTGTGTGCGGAAGGGGGGGAACAAACTCCTGAGAGCCACGAAGATACACGAGAAAACACGTCAGACGCCATCTCAAATAAATTGTTCCACAAGGTTCTTTTGCGTATTTGCGTATCTGTTCCCGACCTAACAAAATCACAGCCTGAGGGAATACCACAATATCTTCCACGATCACTTCATAATTACACTCTGATCATAGCTTGCTGTTCAGCACCTCAGAAGATTCAAGACAAAAGGGCCCAAAGACACCTCAAGGCATTGCTACTACCCATGCAATGGTTCAGGTATGGTCTCATCGAACTGTTAACGCAAGAGTTCAATGCTGCATGCAAGGCAGCCAACCTTGGCCTCAAGGGGCCGTCTTCCTCGAAGAGAGCCCCCCTATGGATACTTGCACTGTGATGTTAAAATTCAGTATTTAACCTCACACTGTGCAAAATGAGCATGTAAGATACTTCGGCCCGAGTCAACAAAAGTAATAAACAAATACCTAAATACTCTTATGGAACATAAATAGATCAAGCGATTTAATTGTACAAGTAAAAAGTTCTCATTCTGCCGGACTCTCTGCTTGGAGGAACACTGGAATGAGGGCTTTGGCAGGCTAGCATAGACAAGATTAATTGTGGGGCCGAAGTTCCCAAGTAACGTAGCATTTGAGAAGACGCACGCCTTAAATTTTCGATACAATACAGAACGGGTGGATGATAGCTTGGATGAATCATAAATCCTCCCAAAATAGATCCTAAGGGGGAGACCTAGAAGGTTGTTCATCATAACCACCAAGAAAGTAGCCTTCCCCTCCAGGCGGAGATGTTTGTTCTTCGAAATTGGAGGAGTAGGAGTACCCCCCGGGATTAATATTTAGCATTCCAGGAGGACTTATCATTCCAGGGGGAGGCCGAGTAGGAAGCCTTTTCTCACGAATATTTGCATCAACGTGGGTAGAGCCATTCGTTGCTCCCGAGTGATAGTCATGACGATCCATCATAGTAAGTAGAGCGGATGTCATCATGGTCAAGCCTTCGTCAGTACCAGGCGATTCTTGACGATCTTGCTTGTTTCCATTCGTGGCAAGCATCTGTTCCGAAGATGACGATGGGGCAATGTAGGAATTTCTCTCGGCGGTAAATGATGGGCGAGCAACTTGACCGGCCGAGGTGCTTATTTGGTACGGGGAAAAGTTGGCTTGGCTCCTTCCTGCTTGGATGTCATGATCAGTAGTGCGAATACTCGACAATGATCCACTGGAAGGCCAGTAGTAATCAGCAGCGCTGTCAGAGGTTATTTCAAGGTCCGTTACATGGCGCTGTCTATCAGTTGTATCAACACTGCTGGGCGATCGTCGTACTTGAGCTTGGTTCGATTGGATGTGGCCCTCATGTATCGGCCATGCAGAATACTGAGGGAAAGATGCCCGACCCATGTTGATTGGTCCTTGCTCCAAAGGACCTTGACCTGAAGTTTGTTGAGAGTATTCAACGTCACCTTGCGCATGGGACCAAGAATCAACGCTCCCATGAGCGGATAAGCTTCCCGCGCTACCTGAATTTTTGGGGCTTCGGGATGAAGTATGTCCTTGGTGATTGAGATCAATGCAAGAATCAAATGTTGTACTCGATATTGAGTGCGTGGTCGCTGTGAGCATGGGAGAGATGACTGGTACTGGATTGTTGTTTTGATACTTCGACGGAAGCTCCCCGACGGATCCATCCGTCTGTGAGATATAATATTTTGGTCGATCTTGCGGATTCAATTCACTAACTTTCTGTAAGCTTAGCGGGTCAAGTATGACAGCAATTTGACCACTCGGCAACAGTACATGCGTTGGCTGATGTGGCCTCACAAGTTCTCTAATGGGCTGCAAACGCTGCGACATCAAATACGATACGTTTGATGCAGTGGCATGTGGTACGCTTTGTTGGTGAGGCTGTGAAAGGGAACTTGCAGAGTGGGCCATATCCCTGGCATTGCTCTGACTGGGCCTCGTATTTGTTGTTTGCGCGTGGTACAGCTGATTATTTCTACTGGGTGCATCTAATGGATGGTGGAACTTGCACGTTGCGCCGTACCTGCACTTTCCGTTCCTCAAATAGTAGATACAATTCGGCTCATTTGGCCTCTGGGGCAAAACTTGAACCGACGTTGACGAGGTCATGAAGTGCGACACGTCAGTCGTCATGAAAGCAGGTGAAGAGTTGGTGGCCAGGAATACTAAATGCCCGGAGGGGAATAAACTTCCACCGCAACTGCCGCCGACATCTTCCACGGGAGAATGCCCGCTGGGATGGTTGAACTTACAAGCCTGGCCGAACTTGCAGGTCCCGTGCTTCAAGAAGTATTGACACGGCGGCTCAGTTGGACGTACGGGGAAAGGCTCGGAGGGGTCGGCCGGCTTGACCCCACCACCGCTTTCCACTTCGGGTGGATGATTGTATTTACAAGATTCTCCGTATTTACATCGACCCGTTCGCAGAAAGTCGCGACAGTCGGGCTCACCCGGTCGTAGAGGACAAAGCGCAGACATGATTGAAAATCCAATGTGACCTTCTCTTCGATATGATATTCAAACCTCGACAACGACGACCATGTTGCCGCACAACTTGTTCTGTTGTTAGAGCTGCACCTATCACACTGCGAATGCTTACTTCGATCTCACGAGGTAACCCCGTATTATTCTCGATCCAAGTGGACCAGGCGACATACTCTTGTCATTTATCATGTGTGGCTGCATGTGTTCTCAGGCGTTCCCGTGCAGTGTGTGATTTTTTTTAGTGCATGATACATAAAAACAGATGCTGTGCGCGGTGGTGGGGGCTGGCTGAACAGAGAACAGAGAGAGGGGTTGTTGCTGTTCGATGAACGAATTTTGGAAATTGATGACGACGATTTTTCTCTCCGGGCTCGTTCGTGTCTTCTGACGCGTCGGTCTTCGATTTTTCCCTTTTTCCCGAACAGAGGGAGTGGTGGACCCTCCGAGGATCTATCCGTCCCCCCCCGAAGATCCATAAACTTCCACGTGGATCATCATCGTACGACATGGAACGAACAGGATCAAGAAATGAGGAGGGAACTGCATCGAAGTGCGCAAAAAGCAAAAACCGACGGCTATCGTTACGGACTCATCCACATCCAATCAGCTTAGCATCCAGCAGCTACTACCCCACAGCCCCTCCTATTTCCCTCCCTCATCAAAAGTCATCATGGTCACCATTCTCCCTAACCGCGGCACCGCGAGGATCAAGTCAGTCCTGAGCGGGGACACCGTCGTCCTCCTGGGTCGGGCCACCGCCGGCGGCCAGAGCGCTCCCGAAGTGACCTTCACGTTTGAGCGAGTGACGGCCCCTCGCATGGCGTCGAAGGCGAACAACAACGTTGACGACCCCGGCGCCTTCTCATCGCGCGAATGGCTCAGAAACTTGTGCGTCGGCAAGACGGTCACTTTTGAAACTCGGTAAGTGGTTTAGTGTCTGAGAATTCCAAAGTTTGCGCTGGGGATCCAGCACGCCATCCCATCCGAAAAACTCCATCCTAATAAACAACACCAATTTTTGAATTGCCGAACTGAACTCTACGCCCAACGCGCACAGAAAACAAGGTGCAAGCGCCGGCGAGCGCGTTTATGGCCTCCTTTTCATTCCAGATCCCACCGACGGCGCGAAACAATGGAATCTCAGTGTGGAGAGCGTCAGACGAGGATTCTGCACCCCCAAGGTGCTGGGTGGCGACGCAAACGGCGATGCCGCCGACGGTGACAATGGCGACGGTTCGGGTAGCGTCGAAGACTACGAGACCGCGCTCCAGTCGGCATACAGGGAGGCGCAGGCCGCGTCCGCCGGGGTACACTCTCCCAAGCCCGTCGTTCGTAGGCTGATCAACGCCGGTGACGAATTTCAGGCTGTGACGCTCGTGGAGAAGGCCAAGCGCATCTGCACCGGTGGATCCGTAACCTGCGTCATCGAGTACGTCTTCGATGGATCAAGGTACCGATGCATGGTGACGGATCCCGAGCTGGAATCGTCCGGACTTAGGTACGCGTCGTTCACCCTCATCCTCGGCGGCGTGTCGTGTCCCCGTGTGGGCAACCCGAGGCAGACCCCGCCCACCCCCAGCGAGAAATTTGGGGTCGAGGCGCGAGACTTCGTCGAGATCCGCCTGCTGCAGAGGGAGCTTAAGATCACGCTTCACGGGACGGATAAGTCGGGAGTATGTCTCGTTGGCACAGTGCATCACCCTCGTGGCAACATCGGCGCGGAGATTCTTAAGAGCGGTCTCGGAAGGATTTCCGACTGGACGATCCGCATGATGAGTCCCGGAGATGTCCCGCCGTTGCGTATTGCTGAGAATGCGGCGAAGGTTAGTTCAAGCTTGAGAATAACACATGTTTTGCCGGCGCTGGAAGATGATGAAAAGTGCATCTTGTTAATCATCGCATGTCCCCTCCCCCCTTTCAATAACAAACACAGCGCGCCCGTCTCGGCGTTTTTGAATCCTACGCGCCTCCATCAGTAAGCGGCGCATCTGAATTCTTGGGAACCGTCATAGAAGTGCCCTCTGGCGACACCATAGTCATCCTCCCCAACGGCGAATCTTACGATGATGAGTCCAAACTCAAGAAGATTTCCCTCGCATCGATTCGTGCACCACGCGTTGGAAACGAAAAGAAGGGATCCTCGGACGAGCCGTACGCAGCAGAATGCAAAGAACGATTGCGCGCCTTGACCATAGGCAAATCTGTAAAGGTCAGTGTTCATTACGAGAAGGATATTCCAATGGGAGCGAATAACACCGAAAAGCGTCAGTTCGGGACCGTCTCCGTTGGGAAGAGGTCGGATGTAGGCGAGACACTCATTTCCGAAGGCCTTGCCAATACGCAGCGCCATCGCGACGATGATGAGAAGTCGTCCCGCTATGACGAACTCGTTGCTGCCGAGGTAAGAAAAATGTGTGAATATCATAGTTTTCATGTTAGAGATTAATTTTCCTCACGATTGTTCCCCACGTCCCGCCGCTCTCTCTCAAAGAGCATCGCGAAATCTATGAAGAAAGGAGTTCATTCAGACAAGGAATACAAATCGAAGGTCATCAACGATCTCACCGATCCCAAGAAGGCCAAAACATACTCCGGAGCACTGCAACGAACGGGTCAAACGAAGGCCATCGTCGATTACGTATTCAGCGGCTCTCGATTTAAGCTGTTCGTCCCCTCTGAGAATTGCTTCATTATGTTTGCTTTGGCAAACATTCGCTGTCCCCAACCATCTCCCAATCCCGGTGCCATTAGCAGGGGTCAGGGTAAGAACCCGTTAATTCTTTTGAACCACTATTGTACGATTTGGTTCATTTCTTACCTTTGTTGAATCTTCGTATATCGTTCTGTAAAATCACAGTTAAACAGGCTGAACCTTTTGGCGATGCATCGAAACGTCATGCTCGCATTAGTGTTCAACAAAGACTGGTCGATATCGTATGCTCCGGAATCACTCAGGGTGGAGTAATGACTGGCGATCTTTACGTGGGACAAGAAGCACAACGTAGAAACTTCAGCATTGAGCTTGTGGCATCTGGACTTGCCACCGTTGATCAACGTAAAATAGATTATGGTGAAGCGCCCAAAGTTCTTATCGATACTCAGACTGCTGCCCAAAATAACAAGTTGGGCATTTGGTCGATCACGCACGTCATCAAGGACGAGCCAAAGCTGAGCAGCTTTGGAAAACGCGATGATCATATTCTTGATATTCGAGTTAGTGAAATACTTTCGGGCAACAGTTTCTTTTTCCGTTTGGTCGACGATGAGAGTGCCAAAGTCATTGAAGAGGGCATGAAAATATTTACAGAACAGAATGGAACCAAAGCCGCCCCCTGCGATACTAATAAAGGCAAACTAGTCGCAGCCCTGTTTAATGACGGAACGTCCACAAGCTGGTACAGAGCGAAGATTATCGATAAGGCGGACAAGGGGAAATTGAGAGTTCTCTTCGTAGATCATGGAAATGTCGCCACTGTTTCTCCTGCGACCCACTTGCGTCCTCTTGATATGACTCTTGGCACCGATAAAATCCCTGCTGTTGCCAAAGGAGCTGTTCTTGCGTTGATCAAGGTTCGCCCTATCGAGGAAGACGACGGCGTTGATGCCGCCCATATGTTCCAGAGTATGGCATGGGGTAAAGATCTTAAGGCCCGGGTGCATGGCGAGGTTGATGGTCAGGTGCTTGTAACATTGTACGATTCCGATACTGAATCTCAGAGCATCAACGAAAAATTGACCAGTGAAGGTCTCGCGAGACTTGGAAAGCGCGACGAAACCTACAACACCTACAGCGATTCTCTTTCCAAGCTCATGAAGGACCTCAAAGCTGCCCAAGACAAAGCACGCTCTTCTCGCAAGGGCATGTGGGTTTATGGCGAGATTCCCGAGGAAGACGAAGATTAGATTGTCAGTTGGGGCACAAGACACAAGCTAATTAGAGTATTTTAGAGTCGCAACAACGTATCCGTACACAATTCATAGTTGGAAAAAGTAGAGTATATTATTTCGTTGGGTTCTGATCAGTACCAGATTCCTCCATCTCACGTTGCAATCTCGTCGTAATGATAGCTAGTAATACCGTTGCGATGAATAGGCCTAAAGCTCGGCCGAGATCTGATCTTATGAAGGCCAAAATGCCTGACTGTTTCGACAGAGCGACGTCGTCAATCTCCATGCGAGTCAGCGTTACGGAATCCGAGAAACTGACATGGTCCCCAACACCTGATGATTCCGTATCTTCATAGAAAATTATTCTTTTCTTATCGTTCTTTCCCTTTTTACTTGCTTTAGCCTTCCTCTTCCATGTCTTCGGTTTCAGTCCTCCTTTTGAGTTGCTGTTGGTACTCATAATTGTTGTGTAGTGAACAATACTAGTATCAGATACTTCACTTGTAGCAGTTCTCGCGTCATCCGATTCGGGTGCAAGATCGCTGATTTTAGAAATCATATCATCTAACACGATCCCAACATCATTCATTTTTTTATCATCCGTTCCAACCTCAGAATCACTCTCAATAACTGGCTGGTAAATTACCTCACAATATTCAGAGAGATTTTCTTTGCTCTCAATCTTTGACTGATCAACTGGTTCTGTGGTACTTTCATTGTCATCGTATGTTGCAACCCTGAAATTTCCAGCTTTCACCTCGTCTTCGTGTTGGAATAATCCACGCAACTTTTCCATCTCATAGTTAGCCTCCATTTCAGCCTCGCGCCGTATCTCAGCAAGTTCTGATTCGAACGAGGTGATAAATTCAAGATACGCCGCGTTATCGTCGAATTCACTTTCGTCGTCATCGTCACCTCCCCCCCGAATGGATAAGATTTGGCGATGCCGTTTGCGTGTGCGAACATGTAGACCCCCCTCACGTATTGATGGATTGATGAATGACGATCTTTCAGACCACTTGAATGCACGACACTGCACGTCCAAACACATCACGACGACGGTGAAAGTCAGCTTTCGCATCATCCTGAGAGATGACGATACTACCAGAATGAGCTCGTGGTGGGCTGCACACTTAGCATAATGCATAATGCGCGTCGTTACGGAGATGAGAGCCAGCCATCAAAGTAAAGCCTCAGCACATTTTTTCATGCGAATCTGTATCGTCTGGCCGCTGCATTAAGCCCCCCCATATCCACAGGCGTCAACAAAAAAGAGGCGACCGTAACGGATAAGAGAAAGGACGGACGGAGGGTGCGGTGCGATCGATATCGTAGTAACCAAGAGTTTTGGACATGTCAGCCCAGTCGCAAGATCCTGTCGCTGATGCACCCATAATCGCTGCGGCGACTGCCGATGTAAATCGACTGTCAGGCGAAAAAAGTGCAAAGGAAAAAGAGACATGTGAGAAATACGTTAGAAATGGGCTCAATCGTAACGTCACCGTGCAATTCTTATACAAACGACTTCAGCAGCTGGGTTGCAAGCCACCTGAAAATCTTATTAGGTGTCTTGACTGTAGAGATAGCCAGCGAGGCGGTGGTTTTGGAGTTGTGGAGGAAATTGATGTCGTTGATAGTACTGGCGACGACATGAAAATAAGCAGTAATAACTTATGTGCTCAAAGAAAGAAAGATATCGATGCCCTCCTCGCCAAGCAACGGGACTCTGGGAAAAAATTGAGGCTTGCTCCTGAGATTTATTTATGCCAGCAACATTTGAGGAATGAAACACATGCTCATGAGGCCATGGTGCACGAACTAATTCATGCCGTCGACATGTGCCGGACAAAAATGGATCCAATAAAAAATTGCATACACTTGGCATGTACTGGTGAGTTGGTGCTTTGGAACTAAGTTTGCTAAAGAATCATGGGGGCGATGATGAACTCAATTATTATACTTAGACATGTCTGAAAAACATTGAAGAGGAAACACCATGTCTGATGCTCTTAGTAATCACATACCTGCTGACTGGCCCCTTCTGCTTGCTAAATTTTGCTCACACCCATTCCTCTCCATTTTTGTTCTTTCTTCAGAAATTCGGGCGGAAAATTTATCAGGAGAATGTCACTGGCTACGTGAGATCCAGTGAGTGAATCACTAAATATAGATTGAGTCAACATTCATGCTGTTATCAAAACTTGATTTCATCTTTTCCATCTATCGATCCGCCCAACAGAAATGGCAGAATGCTTACCGATTTTTCAGGTCACGGGGCAAAATGTGTGAAGCGCCGTGCCGAATTGTCAGTTAGAGCAAATCCAAATTGTGCGGATAAGGCAGATGAGTATGTTGATGCCGCATTTGAGCGATGTTACAAAGATACGTACCCCTTTGACCGCCACCCAAACTTGCGATAGTCAACACAGATCTTTTACTGTTAAAAAAACTAAAAGAATACAGTGTAAATATCTGGATTTGAGTGACGCTTATTTGTTCGTACAACACAATTTTTGGTGCGAGATACTCGTTCACCATAAAGACAGATTTTTTACATGAGACTCCTCTCAGCCATAAGCGGTTCGAATCCCGGGCGCGGTGGCCCGCGCAAAAATTGATCTGTCGCATACAGAAATGTCGCCGTAGTAGAACCAGGAGGTAAATAAATGGAAGGAAACACTGTTCCTCTGAACTTAGAGATTTGGCCCCCATCGTGTACTTTCCCGTTGAGGTATAATTGAATCATTGGAATCTCACTTTGCTGTACCATCACCCCAACAACGTCGCCATCTTTGAGGTTTGACACTGAACACATGAACTTTGTCCCATGTTTCGAAGCTGGAACAGTAGATTCCGCTAGAATTTCGTAGAATTTCGAATTCCTTTTATTCGAAACCCCAAACATGATAGTCGAGCAAACACCGCTACTACTTGGATTGACCATGTTGACACGGAATTCCCAATATGCTCGATCTTGTTCTACGGGCACGTCTGCCAAGGCTAAACCATGCCCGCACACTTCATTCATGAGATCGCCCGCTATCTTTATCGACGGAGCCGACATGGCGGAATCGATTGAGTGAACTTGTGGCACAGAGTCCCTGACCACTTGCTCAGCGTCATTCGTTGAGTTTCCACTGGTAACGCCTAACTCCACATCGAGAGAGGGAATGAATCGTTGGATGAAAGAGCAGCACTGTCCCATGTTGCAATTTTTTTATTCCAAGTCTTATGGAAACGGGGTTTTGAGGGTGTTGGGTGGGGAGCGGGGAGTGATTATGGTCAAGCTTAGTCAAGGTGCTCATCATAAAAAAAGACTGTTTTATCTAAAACCAGGCATATGCTTTTTGGCGGGAGCCAAAACTCAAACCGGACAGACCACTCTGAAAAAGGAGGTCGTTTTGAGTACTTAAACTCAATTGTAAGTTTTCCGCACACTCTGACAAGCATCAATCGGACGATCTCGGTCGCCGATAAGCATAAAACGTGCTGACAAGCATAAAGAGAGCTGATAAACATAAAAAGAGCTGATAAGCTTAAAATAGGTACTTTGTTTGAAGGGTGAGTTGTCGTCTTCCGAGGGTCCCCTGCGGTGTTTGGCGCACTTGTAGGTACTTTTACTGGAGGAGTCGACATGATAATGGGGTAAATCTCGCACTAATATTATAATTAAAAAATGGGGGAGTCTTCACCGGCGTGGTGTACTCGCCGTGTCTTGTTGACACCATGATGATGGATCTTTTGGTGGCCAGAATTTATTTTTGTAATCCTTGTTGTGCACACGTCAGGTTATTTTTTTGACAGTATTACAGTACATTATTGTACTTTTCGCATTTTTGGCGAGGAATGGCCAAACGGAAGAGCTAAACTTTCCCACCACAGCATTTTCCGACAGAATTGGATCTGACAGCGGGAAAATTCAGGCAAAAAGGAAGAGAATGATGGGCTACATTAAAAATTCACCTCGAACAAAAATGAGCCGATTTTTCGTCCGTAAAACGTTCCCACCATAAAGCATGCCTGGTTTTAGATAAAACAGTCATAAATTTATTTGGACAATCTGTGGCAAATAATATCGATTTTCCCTTATTCTCGGGTTTTGACTTTTCCTGCAACATCCAAAAAGTAATTTCCTGAAAATACCTACTGAATTTCGATTCTACGACAAATCTGATTCTACCGTATGTAGAACCCGGGGGATAAGCACCACCGGGAGATAAGAACCAGACACTACTACAGATTATAGAGCAATTGAAATTTTTGTCACGATTTGAGGTTTTTTCGTCAAAAATGTACTGATTCCAGGGTACGACATTACTGTGCGCCACCCGAGCGTTCACCACAACACACAGTGCCAGCTGCATCCCCCCTCGCCGCCGAGCAAAAGGTAATGATCCATAACTCAGCAACCCAAGATCCGATTGGACCGCCGGTTGAACCTGCTTGGAGCTCACAACGTCGTGCATCCGGTGAAATTCTCGTGCCTCTCGTGCCGGTGCTGGCGGTCGACAGCGTCTATTGGTTCCAGACCTGCTGTTGCTGCCCACTCCCTCACTCATCTGCAATGGTGAATATTAATGTCCCCCCCAGCTTCCACATCTCCCTCTCCTCCCCGTGCCACTAGGAACATTTGAGAGGAGAAGAAGCATCCAAGCCATGGAGGCAACCCATATTCGGATGATTTCCGACTGGATGTCATTATGCAGTACCAGCTTGGTATTTTTCTGGATACTGAAGAGCTTAATAATCTTCGTGATGTGCATGCTTATCCATCACTCTCTTTGTGCCGGCGGTACATCGATAAGTATACCGATCTTGTGCACTGCCAGCGCCATGCTGAAGACAGGGAATCACGAGGCAGAGTGGATGGTGAGGGGACAGTCATTTGTTTATCTTGTGCTGTTTCATGCGGTCAATCCCTCTGCTTCAATTGACAAAGGTAGGGCTTTTTTATATATAATATGAATCCAATGGTGGGTGTGCCATTCGGTCCAGCTGAAGTGGTAAATGCAGAGCATTTACTTGGTCTGAGGAGGAAGGCATTGTCGACGACTTGTAATTGAGCAAACCAGGCTTTGAAAAAGCACAAGAGGTATGTATTTTGGAATCAAAACTATCTGCGGGGTCGAGCAGACATTCTGACACAGGATATGATTGATGTGGATGAGGCGGGCTTCAAAATTGAGCACACTAATCCCAGTTTTGGGAAGACTGTGTCGTGGCTTTGATACTACCTCGAGGGGGAGTACGACTGTGACAAAAAGGTATACTGTTTGATGGCCATCTCGGCCGACAGAAATTACAACATGGAGTGGCATTATGTTTGGCCCCAGGAAGAAGGAGGGATGGATGTCTATTGTGTTTATGTTTTTTTTTTAGAGGGTCATTGCTGGGTTGGCAATCGACCACCCTGGGTGTTTGTTTTGTTTCACGAGGGATAACTTAAACTCCCACAAGAACCCGATGGGTTGTTAATCATCAGTGCTGCATTTGTGAGCGCGGCAGCAGCAGTGGAGCATGCAATCGAGGGGGCGGGACCACCGGCCGTATCTGGTGCGGATCCATGGGCAGAGGCAGCAACGTCATTGGTATATTGTTGGGCACGGGCACCACCAGCAGGAAGAGCAGTGGGCGGCTGTCCTGGAGTCAGAGGGAGAGGAGATATTTATGCAACGAGAGTGGAATTATTGGAGTTTGAAAAGAGCATAGGATTACACTCACAACTCTGTAGAGGACAGCTCCATCCAACACGGCCACGTCCACCAGTACGTCCACCCTTGCAACCGGGGCCACCGCTGCGACCAGCACAAGGGAGTGTGACAGGCATAATTATTCCATGCGGGTAGGGATTGTGGTTGGGGGGAACGCAGGAGGAAGGGCTCTTGGTGTAATTTCTCAACGTTCCCCTCGCCTAGTTGCTGCGCACGAGGGGAGGGGTGCTGTCGAGGGAGGCATCGAGGCTCAATATCAGAGGGAAGGAGCGGAACAAAATGAGTCCAGCGGCAATGTCGTACCCTGGAATCAGTACACAATCACCAATCCTACAGCCAAAAAAGATTTTTGTCCTTGGGAAGAGATTTCCTGCATTTTTGACAAAAACCCTCAAATCGTGACAAAAATTTTAATTGTTCTATAATTTGAAGTAAAACTAGTAGATGTTTAAAACTGGGATAGAATAAATTGTGGCAAACTGCGGTGCCGTGCAACAGTTTTCAGAAACTGCTGATGAAACTATTGGATTTAGCAAAAAGTTTAGCATTTATTACATCCTTGAATTGACTCATAAATCGTAGCATAGCCCTTGTTTCAGACAAACAATGACATCAGCGGTTACTTAACATACAAATGAATGATTTAGCTGTCGCATCCGAGAACATTAGTTGGTGCTTTTCCCCAGGTTTCTATGGTAGAATCACAGTTCTTTTGTGCATGGGTATCCACTTATGCTACGCACATACTTCAAGTATGCATGACACGGAGCTACTCCTACATGTCAGGGGTTTAAGCAACACGTAGGACTTCCCAGTAGAGTAGTTTAGCCAAAGTTTTTTATCCATTCCCGAAATATGGGAAATATCGGGTGACTGCCAAAATTCGTCTAAACGGTAAATACTTGATTTTGACCTGTATCTGTTCTAAATCACGAAATAGCATAAATTCTATTTGCCATGTCCAGACGTACCGAATAGAATTTAGACCTGCAAGAGGCCCTTTTTCCCTGACTAGAGATGCAGCACGACGAGTAAGGATGTGCAAATCTGAGTCTAAAAAAAGGTT